>SJYA01011902.1:0-12221 GCA_006410615.1 Neotragus moschatus
TAGTATATTTTGGATTTAGGAAGAGTGATACTTCCAGATTTGATCTTTCTCAAGATTGTTTTGGCTATTTGAGGTCTTTCATGATTCTGTATAAACTTTAGGATTGCTTTTTCTATTTCTGCGGAAAATGTCATCACAATTTTAGTAGGGATGCACTGAATCTGTAGATTGCTTAGGGTAGTATGACATTTTAACATTATTAATTGTTCTATGAGCATAGAATATCTTTCCATTTATTTGTCTTTTTTCAATTTCTTTCATCAGTGTCATAATTTTTACTGTATGTATCTTTCACCTTCTTAATTAAATGTATTCATATGTATATTATTTCTTTTGATACTATCAAATTGTTTTCTTAATATCTTTTCATGCTAACTGTTAGTGTATAGAAATACAACTGGTTTTTGTGTGCTGATTTTTGTATCTTGCAACTTATTGAGATTGTTTATTAGTTCTGCTCTCTTTTTTTGCTAGAGATTCTAGGGTTTTGTATGCATAAGTGTCAGACATAGGCAATCTTACTCCTTCCTTTTCAATTTGGATACCTTTTATTTCTTCTTATTTTCTAATTACACTAGCTAAAACTTCTAGCACTATATTGAATTGAGGTAGCAAGAGTGGGAACATTTGTCTTGTTTCTTATCCTGAAGGAAAAGATTTTAACTTTTCACCTTTGGTTATGAAGTTAGTTGGGGGCTTGTCATATATGGTCTTTATAATGTTTAGGTACATTTCTTATAATTTGTCAAAATGAAATGATAAGTGAAATTTGCTCAGTCGTGTCTGACTCTTTGCAACCCCATGGACTATACAGTCCACTGAATTTTCCAGGCAAGAATATTGGAGTAGATAGTCTTTCCCTTTTCCAAGGGATCTTCCCAACCCAGGGATCGAAGCCAGGTATACCACATTGCAGGCAGATTCTTTACCAGCTGAACCACAAGGGAATTTGTCAAAAGTTTTTATCATAAAAGTGTGTTGAATTTTGTCAAATACATTTTTCTGCATCTATCAAAATTATCAGCAGCGGGTGGTCCAGATCCTGGGGCTGCAGGTGACAACTAAACCTAGTGTATGCCTGGAAGCTGGGTCACCAGGGGCAAGTATTGAGCTTGGGTCCACAGGGGCTGAACTGGACCCTTGAACCTTGGAGCCTGGACTGGCATTGTGATGAGCAGGAGCATAGATCTGGAAGGGGAAGCCTGGAGCCTTGGACAACAGGTCCTAGCCTGGTGCCAGAGTTCACTGGGGTAAGCCTGGTCTTGGTTTCATGGCAAAGTCAGGTATACATTTCACTTTTCTTCTTCAGTGAACTGGGAGTCTCTCTATGAACTGCACTGCTAGGTCTTAGAAGCAGGATGACATAGATGATGAGAAACATTTTACTTTTTTAATAGATCTTTTCTTAATTGTGTGCTGAGTTTCAGTGGAAATCCAGAAGATTTTCCAATCTTTAATCTCTCACTTGGAATCCTTAACTCTTGTGAAGGTATTTTAATCTGTAGATAGTTACTCAAACTGATGTTTCTGTGAGGGGACAAGCTCTAAAAACTTCTATTTTATTATATTATTGAGGTCCTTTTAAAAGTATTCTTTTGCTGTTAGTTTGCAGAGAGATTTTGTAAGATTTTACTTTCATAAGTTTGAATTTTTGTAAAAATGTTTTATTTGTATTTATAGACATGGTCATAAGAAGTTTTCCTCTATTCTATTAAAGTGATAAAATTAATTGGCTATATTCAGATATTAAACCTACCTTTCCTTTTTTTGTATAACACCCTCTTGTTCATGATATATCCTTTTGATACCCTTTTGATATGGTGGATACTATTTACTAATATTTTATTGATAGTTATTGAGTCTATAGCCACTAGTAATGCTGGCCTATAATTTGCTTTGATCATAATATTCTCATCAGGTTTTGCTAGTACCAGAGTTTGATGAACTCATAAAAAAAGTCTCATAGGTGTTCTCTCCTGATAGCTGGAAGTTTATCTTCTTTTCTGAGTTCATATAAATGGTTCTGAAAGATCAATATTGTTTACTCTTTACATTGACAAAATTCACTACCAAAGCTATCAAGGTTGTGGTAATATCTCCTCTTTCGTTCCTGAAGTGTTTAATTGGTGCTTTCACATTTTTTCCTTAATGAGTTAGCTAGAGATTTATCCTCTTCATTAATCTTTTCAACTAACTGACTTCTGGCTTTTTTCATTTCTCTAATTTTGGTGTTGGGGGGTGTTGCTTTCTAATCATTTATTTCTGCTCTTCATTATTTCCTTCTACTTACTTTGAGTTACTTTGGTCTTATTTTTCCAACCTTAGTTGAAATTTCAGGTAGCTGACCTAAAACTTTTCTTCTTTCTTAGTCTGGTTATTTAACACTATTCCTTTCTGTCTAGACACTGATTTAGCTGCATCCCACAAATTTTGACATATTCTATATCCATGATCATTAACTCAAGATATGTTTGAGTTTCCCTTGTGATTTCTTGCTTGAAACATTATTTAGAAGTACACTGCTTAATTTAAGTATTAAATCAAGTATTTTGGCATTTTCTAGGTATTATTTTTATATTCACTTAAAATTTATTTCTGTTGTGGTCAGAAAACATATATATATTTTCAGTGTTTTGAAATTTATTGAGTTTTTTTCTGAACTAGCATATATGTATCTTGGTGAATATTCCATATTCACTTGAAAAAAATTATATATTCTGCAATTTTTGAATAGTGTTTTATAAATTTTAATGAATCAATTTGTTTGACAATTTTTTTCAATTTTCTAAATTCACACGAAATTCTTATTTACTTACTCTACCTATTATTGAAGGGAAGTATTAAAATTTTCATGGTATAATCATAGATTTGTCTACTTACCCTTTAGCTGTATTGATTCTTGCTTCATAGATTTGAAGCTACGCTATTATCCATATATATATTTAGCTTTTATTTTGATGTTTTCTTAATGCTTTGACCATTTTATCATTTATTTCTGGCAATACTCTATTTCTTGAAGTGAATTTGCCTGCCATCCCAGCTTTCATTTACTCTTTGATTGTTATAACTTTATCTTTTTACTTTCAACCTCTCTGTATCTTTATACAAAGTGTACTTTTATAAACAACAAAGTTTTATCTTCCTTTTTTATATCCAGTCACATCATCTCTGTCTTTCAACTGCAGTTTTCAGTATTTATATATAATGTAATGATTAATATGTTTTAGTTTAAATCCATTGTCTTACTATTTGATTTCTATCTGTCCCTCCCATTTTTCTTATCTGTTTTCTCCTATTTCTGTATTTTTGGGTGAAGTTTTACATTATTATTTTATTCCATGTATTCCATCTATTAGCTTTTAAGCTAAATTTAATTTTAGAACTTATAGTGGGTTTTTTTGGGTTACAGTATGGTTCTTTCATTTCTTTCACTCTATGTTCTTCAGTTTAGTTCAGGCACTCAATCGTATCTGACTCTTTGTGACCCCAAAGACTGCAACACGCTGGGCCTCCCTGTCCATCACCGACTCCTGGAATTTATTCAAACTCATGTCCATTGAGTTGGTGATGCTATCCAACCATCTCATCCTCTGTCATCCCCTTCTCCTCCTCCCCTCAATCTTTCCCAGCATCAGCATCTTTTCAAATGAGTCAGTTCTTTACATCAGGTGGCCAGAGTATTGGAATTTCAGCTTCAGCATCAGTCCTTCAAATAAATATTCAGGATCAATTTCCTTTAGGATGGACTGGTTGGATTTCCTTGCAGTCCAAGAGACTCTTAAGAGTCTTCTCCAACACCACAGTTCAAAAGCATCAGTTCTTCAGTGCTCAGCTTTTTTTTATAGACCAACTCTCACATCCATTCATGACTACTGGAAAAACCATAGCTTTGGCTAGATGGATTTTTGTGGGCAATGTAATGTCTCTGCCTTTTAATATGCTGTCTAGGTTGGTCATAAGTTTTTTTCCAAGGAGCAAGTGTCAATGTAAAGTGTGAAAACCTTATGACAGAAATTTTCAGTTGCTTAAGGATGAAGGAATTAAAGCAACTTACCAGTGATCTACTCAGTTCCTTTACCAAGGGAATCTCTTTGGGGAGAGGGGGGAAAAAAGACAGATTATCTGGAATAGGCCCCTTATCAACTGGATTTCTGAGCAGAGATTAATGATGCTTGTTGGAATGAACTGAATTTATTTATTCACTGCCCTTTTCAGTGTTACTAAATAAAGAATCATTTACAGAAAACAAACCTTTCTGTGGTTATACATTCATCTATAATACATGACTCTCTAAAGAATTTTTCATAAGCTACACAGTTCACTGGGATATGATATAAGATGCTTCTTAAATGATCTGTGTGATATGATTGCAAATATCATGTAGACCACACCCATTAGTTGGGCCAATATGTCTGTCTGATGCATGGAGAAACAACCAGATTTTCAGTGGAAATCTAAAAGTATTTACCAAGTCTTTCTTTTTGATGGAATTTGAATGTCAAACTCTGTCTCCCCTGCTATCAGCTTCTCATTAAATCTCTGTTCAACTCTTTAGCCTTCTAATTGTCATTTTCCCCTGGATTCTAATGGGCTTCCCAAGCAACACTAGTGGTAAAAAAAAAATCCACCTGCCAATGCAGGAGACATAAGAGCTGTGGGTTTGATCCCTGAGTCAGGAAGATCACCTGAAAGAGGGCATGGCCACCTATTCCAGTATTCTTGTATGGAGAATTTCAGGGACAGAAGAGCCTGGCAGGCTACAGTCCATAGGGTTTGGAAGAGTCAGATACAACTGAAGTGACTTCGTGTGCCCTTGGGTTCTAAGAAGACTCACTCTCTTCATTCCCAATTCAATGGTCAGTCAGATAAGAGATTTTACACAAAGTTTAGGTTCCCCCTTAATGATTCCCTCTTTTCCAGGATTTATCCCTAAATTTCCAGCTACTCTGGCAGCCATAAATGTAACAGGAGGGAAAGGGGCAGGGCACAACGTTTGAAAGAATGACGTAGTCCAAGGGCACAACATAAAATCAATTAGAATGAAATGGGACCAAGATGGCAGACAAGACTAGACCTCAATCAGCAAGTGAAATGACACATCCAGAGGTGCCAAGACAGTTCCAAGGCACCGTTAAAAGACCAAAGGTGTGGGCGGTGGCCCAAATCTAGGAAATCTCAACCCCTTCCAAAAATGTTTGGAATAATCCCCCCACTCATTAGCATATGAAACTAAACAGCCTATAAAAACTAACCATGTCAAATTTCAAGGCTGCATTCACCCTCTGTGATGGCCCACACTCTCTCTGTGGAATGTGCTTCTTGCCTATCACTCTGTCTCTCACTGAATTCTTTCTGGAATGAGACATTAAGAACCTGAGCTTTGTTAGCTCCTGAAACCAGGTACTGTGGGTTTTGACTGGGTTTGAGTCCAAGCCACGTGGATTCAAGTGCCAACCAGGGTTTTGGCTGGGTTCAAGTCCCTCTCTGTAGTAAATGATTTCACAAATACTGATCTTATTTCTCACATCAGGGCTGCTACTTTTTGCTTGAGTAACATCTGCTACATGGACTGGGGAGAACACTGTTGATATCATCCAGTCTGGTTCATATCTTTTATGAGTTGAATTCCCTTCTGTTCGGCCTGATTTTGATCACTTTTAAGTGCCATGAAATTGCTGCTATTTTATACTTGATTTGGAGTTTATGATTGTTAGTAGCATGAGGGTTAGTCTGATCTAAGATACTCTGCCACAAGATACTTCATCATTAGTAGAAGTTGGAAATCTAAAATGTACTTTTTAGGAAGATCTGACAGACTTCCTTCTGAGCTGGGTATGTAATAAGAGGGGGGAAAAGAACTCAAGGATTACGTCTAGATTTTTGGCTTAAGTATGTGAGCAAATGTTATTGCTATTATTGGAGATAGAGGAAACTACAGACTCATAAGCATGAGAAAACTTGTCAAAACTTTGGCAATTTCTTTTTCAGACAGAAATTATCATGGAGGTTCTAAATTTCTTTTCTTTTCAGTGTGCATTAATGTAATTCCAAAGCAGAAGTGTGGTTTGGTGCTTTATATATAACGGGGAGTCAGTTTGGCAACCTTCCTCAGTCTTAGTCGCTGCCTCCCTTTAACTTTTCTGAATGTATTCTTAAAGTTAAGTTCTCTTCTGACATTTACTCTTAGACACACCCAGATCAACCTAAGTGATTTACCTGCAGCCATATAAGGCTTGATCTACAGGAATTGAACCAGTGAGTCAGAAATGGGACTCTGGCCAGATGTCAGTCAATCTCTTTTCTCCCTTTTGATGAACTGTTTATATTATGGTTGCAGTGAATCTTGCCTAAATGAGAAAGGCAATCAATGACATTGCCATAGTCACAGAAAGAGAGAAACAGTGACAACTAAAAACCTGACTGACTGAAACCTGATTTAATAACACCATTAGGAGCAGAACAGAGTTCCCCTTCCCAAAGTCAGCATAGACAGGAAAATGTTTATTTCTTATCTGAATAACACAATTAGAGCAGATCAGCTACTACCTATAATTGGATCTATGGGACATTGTCCCTGGAGTTTCAGAATTTGTCATAGTGTGCAAATAGATTTATAACTTTAATTTGCTGCGTGAATTACAAACTTTTCACAAGCAACAAAAAACTTAAATTGCCTTACAGAGTGAAAGGATGGTCCTTTGGAGGATGTTTCTGGAGCACAAATGTCAAGGCAGTTCTGGCTATATGAAGGAAATGTTGCTATACATCCCATCGTGAGAATATCTATCACCATTTTCCTGGGCTTAAGATGGAAAACCTGGACTTGTTTAACTTTCAAGCTTTTCAGTTAATTAATCTTTGGTTGCAGAAATCATATTTACTAAATAAATCTCCCAAAATTATTTTGGCAGAAGATACTGAACTTGGAAATCAGAAATACTCCCAAGTAAGAAGGCTGTTAGCCAACTATGGGAATAAAATCATCCCAGTGGTTCAGAGGTAAATTGATGTCTTCACCACCTATCAGTTAGAGATGTGATTTGGGGAAGAGAATGACTCCATAAGATTTTCTTTCCTCAAGATCTCATGATATTTATGTAATAAACCTTGCCTTTTCCCTACTGTACCTTTAAAAAGTATTACAGCAAAAAGAAAATCTTGAAGATACTTTATCTGCTGACTCCCTACTTGAAATTTTCTTTATTGATGATAAATTACTTCAAATACATATTAATAATACTATTACCAAGATAGAGAAGCAGTTAAACACATACTGCAAGTTGATGTGAAGAAAAAACACCAGAAAATAAAAATAGAGAAGATCATGTGTTTTATATATGATATGTGATGATAATCTTCCTATGTGTATATACAAATGACCTTGACATAATAAAATGTTCCAGGAAAATCTGACATCTGTAACAATGTTTTCCTTGCTGGGATTTTCCCACTACCCCAAAGGTGAGATCATCATATTTGTGCTCTGCTTGCTGATGTACCTGATCACCTTACTGGGAAATATGATTCTGATCTCCATCACTATCTTGGATTCCCACCTACACACACCTATGTACTTCTTTCTCAGCAATCTCTCCTGTTTAGACATCTGGTATACCTCTTCTGCTTTCCCTCCAATGCTGATAAACTTTGTTTCAGGGGAAAACACCATCTCATTCTTAGGATGTGCTGCTCAGATGTACTTCTCTCTTGCCATGGGCTCCACCGAGTGTGTGCTCCTGTCCATGATGGCGTATGACCGATACGTGGCCATCTGCAACCCTCTAAGATACCCCATTATCATAAACAAGAGGGTTTGTGTGCAGATTGCAGTTGGCTCCTGGGTGACAGGCTTCTTCACTGCCCTGGTGGAAACAGTGTTTGTATTGCAGTTGTCTCTGTGTGGTAATAGTGTGATCAACCATTTTGCTTGTGAGATTCTTGCTGTCTTAAAACTGGTTTGTGTGGACACTTCCAAAGTGCAGTTCATCATTCTGGTATTCACCATACTTCTTGTTCCCATGCCAATGCTCCTAATTTGTATCTCTTATGCATTCATCCTCTCCAACATCCTGAGAATCAGCTCAGTGGATGGTCGAAGCAAAGCCTTTTCAACATGTGCAGCCCACCTGTCTGTGGTTGTTTTATTCTATGGGACAGCTCTTTCCACATACCTGAAGCCCTCATCTATAGATTCACAAGAAATAGATAAATTTATAGCTTTGGTATATGGTGCATTAACCCCAATGTTGAATCCTATCATCTACAGTCTACGAAATAAAGAGGTGAAAGCAGCTGTGAAAAAAATGCTGATAGGAAATCTTTTGCTATTGTCCTAATTTCTGTCTTCAAGTAATATGGGAACAAGCACATTCATCTGTATAATCTCAGACATTATCCAAAAAACTGCAAAATAGAGGGAATAAGCTAAATCCTGGAAAATACCTATTTTTGAAAGGAGTTCAATGTTAAATCCAATATCTTGATTTACCTGGTAAATAAAATTTTTGATATTAATAAGTAATTTAGGAAGAATAAATTACATTTCTAGAAATGTATTTAGCATTCATTGAATATTAATATAATGTTAAAATTAAATGATTGCTTTTTTTTATATTTGACTCACTATATCATTTAAATGTTCAAATCTAGCATCACTATGACAATAACTAGTATGCCAAAAGTGTTAAGATATTAAGCCTAGGATATTTCAAATAACTTATTTTCATATGATTAGCAATTATGTTTGAAATTATGAAGAAGTAATATTTTATATAAATGTGTATATAGTTCAAAGTATAAATACATCATAATTCATAAAACCATGATATCATTAATTTTAGAACTTTTCCTACTCTAAATGTTAAAAATGTAAAATATGTTAGATTTGATAAACTACCATATGAATGATTTTGTTTATTTAGGATGTGAATGTAGGAGATGAGGAAATATCTGTGTATGTGTGAAGACATCATGACAAGGACTTATACACAGTAATCTTGCATTTGAAGTGGAGTAAAGGAAAAGCATGCAGGGGATCTATAAAGGCTCCTTAAAGTATCTATGGTTATGAGGTCAAAATATTCTCATATTGTACTCTTAATGTGGAAGTGAATTTATTAATACACACACACACACATATATACATATATACCATGTTGCATATTTTTCCTAGTACATGCTGAATTGACTAGTTAAGGCTGAGAAAGAACATATTCCTACCCTGTAGAGATTACGCTGCAAAAGAAATTGCTAATGTACACATATATTGTGGGGAGAGATTCATGGATGTTTGACAAATTTGAGAAAAATTACATGAATTCCATTTTCACCAATATTTTATATTAATCCATTTTTCTTTGTCTTTTCCATCCTCACTGGTGCTGGGAAATTATAAGACCAATACATGTACTTTAGTTCCTCTTTATCAGAGAGATGCCCTTAAGTATATGTAGGTGATGGCTTTATTCTATGGAGAAGGTGACTCTTGCTAGCATTGACAGAATATCTTTTAATTTTAGACTTAGAGATGGTAAGACAATCATAGATAATTATAACAGAAGGTTCTATCCTGAACAGAGCTTGCAAGAAAAAATTCAGTTGAGGGTGAACTGATTCATAAAAGAACTATGTAGGAGAAAAGAATTCAACAAATAGGAACTGTACTGGTGTTCTTAATTCAAGTACCATTATTATCCATGAGAATTTTGTTTTCTTTCTCAGATAAATACACAGTTCTATTAATTCAGAAACCTTTCAAAGGGAATTTGCGTTATTGAATAAAAGCAGAATAGTATATTAGGGTTTTCATCCTTACTTTCATTTCACTACCAGACAACAATGACCATGGTATCTGATGTAATTTGGTTGAAAGGAGGATGAAGTTAACCTTATTACCATCCAAACTCTACAGTCATTTATAACAAAGACTGATTCCAGGTAATCACAATCACTGAGCCTATATACATTCATCTTATTTGTTTAAGTGGGTGAAAATAAAATCTATAGTTCCATGCCTCATCAGCTACTGTCAGCATGTGCTATCTTTTTCAACAACTTTGTCTGTGTTTTAAAGGGATATGGATGAGCTACTTAATGCCTGAGAGATGAGCCAACCAGATGTCCAGAGGCAAAACTCAATAAAATGGCTTGTAACCCATCTGGCTAAATCACCATAGGCTTAGAGAGGGTCCTCAGATTTCAGGCGCTTCAGCAAGAATAATTTTATCTACATAAGTAGATCCAGGATAGAGTAAATTTCTGCATGATCCAAATATGTTTTGTTTTCTGTCTTCCAAAGATAGAATTGTATATCTAAACCAGAATTGCATTTTGATTACTTCTTTATCATTCTGTGTTCCATTATGAGCAACCTCCATTGTTTAACATTCTTTATCAAAAGAGGAGACAAATTCATTAGAAAGCAACTTTGATTCCACAGTCTTAAGGAACATCTCACTGTGGCCCACTCCCATGTATGTTTTTCAAATATATTTATGTGAACTCAGAGGAAACAAATGCTTACCTTTGCAATCACAAAATAAATGGAAACTTAACCATGCCACTAGATACCTGAAAGTCTAATTTCTGTCTTTTTCTAAATATCTCTGCTTTTCTTTTCTTCAGGTGAATAAGATTTTAAATCATTTCTGATGTGGTCTTTTATTTTTCATTTCACTAATTTGCCACAATCTGAGAACAAACTAATATCTGTGCTACTTTGCTTGTTTTAAAGCTATCCTGAACCTTTCCCAAATCATCCTGAATATAAGGATTACCTGGAACACTTGCTAAAAATATCGTGCAAATGTTCAACTTAGATCCAAACCAGAATTGCCAGAGGAGATATCTGCTGATTCTGTATGTTTTATAACACCTGGTAATTCTTAGGTGAGAATTATGAGAACTTTGACTCAGAGTGCTAAATGAAAGAGACTGAATCTTACTACTTAACACTTTTAGAATGTGGGGAGGTATGCTAACTGACAAGGAGGTGGGAAATTCAGAAGTGACCAGAATCTAGGGAAAATAACTCCAGAGCTTTGTTTAAAGTGTTAGGAAAAGGGAGAATCCATTTAAATATGTGAAAAGTTTGAGCACAAAACATTTGGGACTCTGATCAAAGAAGAACTGGATAAATACTAAGTTTCATTCTGCCTTGTTTACTGCAGTTCCCATTTGTGTACAGACAAAAAAAATAAAAACTAAGTTCAAAATTTAATTTAAAAACTAGACTCTATATACACTAGGAGGAAGAAATATTTAAAGGCCATTTAAATATGCTTAGTTTGAGAACCTTCTCTGTTCACCTGAAACTATCACTACACTGTTTGTTAACAAGCTATATCACTGTGTGTGTGCATGTGTGTGTGTGTTACTTGCTCAGTGGTGTCTGACTCTACAATCCCATGGACTGTAGCCCATTAGGCTCCTCTGTCCATGGAATTCTCCAGGCAACAATACTGGAGTAGGTAGCCACCCTCTTCTCCAGGGGATCTTCCTGATCCAGGTATCGAACTTGGATTTCCTGCATTATGGGTAGACTCTTTAACATCTGAGCCACCAATGCTCCCATATCACCGTATAAAATAAAAAGTTTAAATAAATAAATATGCTTAGTTTATTTTTTAATAAATTACTTTAGTCAGACCTCTTTTCAGTAAANGTAGCCACCCTCTTCTCCAGGGGATCTTCCTGATCCAGGTATCGAACTTGGATTTCCTGCATTATGGGTAGACTCTTTAACATCTGAGCCACCAATGCTCCCATATCACCGTATAAAATAAAAAGTTTAAATAAATAAATATGCTTAGTTTATTTTTTAATAAATTACTTTAGTCAGACCTCTTTTCAGTAAAAGACAATCACAACAGAGTGATCCTAGAAGCTACAGTGAAGAGCAGAGTTTGAGACCTTAACTTGGTATCCATAGTTTCTTCCTTAAGACGTGAATCATGCTCATATATCACAGTATTATTATTAAATTCTTAAAAAAATCATCACATGTTGTGCCAATATCATTTTGTGAGGGACAACTTTAGAGTCAGGAAGATTTAAGAAACCTACTGTTAAAAAAGATGTCATTCCAGGCCAATGTGATAACTGTGAAGATGATGAGAAATGGTAAAATTCTAGATATATTGAAAAGGTAGAGACAACAGGATTTCCAGAAGGATTGGGTATGGGTGATAAAGGAAGAGAGGCATCAAGAATGGCTTCAGGGT
>SJYA01011903.1:0-11661 GCA_006410615.1 Neotragus moschatus
AACTGGATTATATGAGGATCTTTTACTTTTATCTAGTTTGTCTCACTTTTTCTACTTCATATTCAGTGCTCCCATTTCATTTAGTTTATATTTTCCAATTTCTCCACCTCTTCTTTTTTTATGTTATTTCTCAAGCCTTTATCAAGTGTATTATAAAGCCTCTGTATACACATATATATAATATGTATAATATATTTATTTCAGAAAATAAGAATTTTTGCTTAACTAAAAAATGTATGACATTTTGATTCCAGTTGTTTGACTTAGCATGGATAGAAAGCTAGATTTCTAATTAAAAAATAGATATGCAACAAGCAACAAAGATTTACTGTATAGCACAGGGAACTATAGTCAATATTTTATAATAACCTATAATGAAAATAATATCAAAAATAATATATGTGTATATTTATAACTGAATCGCCTTGTTGTGCACCTGAAACACTGTAAGTCAGCTATACATCAAGAAAATATATATATAAAGAAAAAGAATAAGGTAACATCACTACCTCTTTGGGGGAAGATAATAATGCCGGTCAAATGTTCTGAAATACTTCTCTGGCCCTTGTAAAATCCACTTCTAGGATATAAAGGGAAATAACTAGAGATGTGGGTAATGCTTTGGGTACAAGCATGTTTATTATAGGTTATGTATATAACTTAGGAGCAGGGTGTCTACCTAGACCCTGGGGGAATAAACTGTAAGCGCCATTTCACTGCATTCCCGATTGTACCATAATTATTGTGGATTTATTAAATGTTATCTTGAGTCTTGTCCTTCTTTCAGCCATGCAGCCAATTCTAAAGGGTGCTATAAATATGAGGTTGAATATCTGGCGATGTGAAAGAGGAATGATATGCGGGCATCCTGTTGAAGTTTTTTGCTCAACGCATAAAGCTGACTCCAGAATTCTTCAAGCACAGTATATCCTGGTTCTCCCTAACGTCGGCTCCCAGCCTCCACTCACAGCTCCTTTGCTCCCTTGCCACCCCACTTTCCTCCATGCTTCATTCCAACCAAAGCAGCCAAACCCCAGGGTGTTGTTAATAGCATACTGTTACTGGAGGGTTGAGTCATGGAATACAATTACAGCACAAGGCAAGCAGGAAATCACTTCACATTTAATATCAGACACTATCTGCCACAGGGAATTCCTCACTAGTGTTCCTTCACAGAATCTACCCTTTCGCTGCTTCCACTGCTCCTCCTCAGTTGCCCTCCTCACGTTCTGCATGCTCACCCCCACCCCTCACCCCAGTCTCTTGAGCTGCTAACGGAATTTATTTGTCTTGCCCTGGAAGGGAGTAGGGTTTAGAGGTGTCCACCAGTCACACTTTATATAGCCCATTAGGAATGCTTCTAAGTTAAAAATCTTCCTTGAATGAAATAATGCCGTCTGCAGCAACACGGATGGACCTAGAAAGGGTCATCCTGAGTGAAGTAAGTCAAGCAGACAAGGAGAAATATTGTATGATATTCCTTANTCAGTTGCCCTCCTCACGTTCTGCATGCTCACCCCCACCCCTCACCCCAGTCTTTTGAGCTGCTAGCTTAAGCTTTCCTCCTGTTGGGAGGAATTTATTTGTCTTGCCCTGGAAGGGAGTAGGGTTTAGAGGTGTCCACCATTCACACTTTATACAGCCCATTAGGAATGCTTCTAAGTTAAAATAAATCTTCCTTGAATGAAATAATGCCGTCTGCAGCAACACGGACGGACCTAGAAAGGGTCATCCTGAGTGAAGTAAGTCAAGCAGACAAGGAGAAATATTGTATGATATTCCTTATACACGGAATCTAAAAAGAAATGACGCAAATGAACTTACGTGCAAAATAGAAAGAGACTCGCAGACTTAGAAAATGAATTTATGGTTGCCACAGGAAAGGGACAGTTAGGGAGCCTGGAAGGGTCATGTACACGTGACTATATTCAAAATAGATAACCAGCCAGGACCTATGTATAGCACAGGGAACTCTACTCAATGTATGTGCCAGCCGGGATGGGAGGAGGGTTTGGGGGAGAATGGATACATGTATATCTATGGCTGAGTTCCTACACTGCTCACGTGAAGCTACCACATCGTTGTTAATTGGCTATACCCTAATACAAAATTAAAACTTTTAAGTTTGGAANGGAATCTAAAAAGAAATGACGCAAATGAAGTTATGTGTAAAATAGAGACTCACAGACTTAGAAGATGAATTTATGGTTGCCACAGGAAAGGGATAGTTAGGGAGCCTGGAAGGGTCACGTACACATGACTATATTCAAAATAGATAACCAGTCAGGACCTATGTATAGCACAGGGAACTCTACTCGATGTATGTGCCAGCCGGGATGGGAGGAGGGTTTGGGGGAGAATGGATACATGTATATCTATGGCTGAGTTCCTACACTGCTCACCTGAAGCTACCACATCGTTGTTAATTGGCTATACCCTAATACAAAATTAAAACTTTTAAGTTTGGAAAAAAAAAAATCTTCCTTGAGATGAATTCTATCATGCTTCTAAAGGCAGAAGCAGCTGCAGTCCTGTGAATGTATATATATAAAAACATGTCTCCTTTTCTAGACACATCCTATTTACATGTGCACGTGATTAGAAAGACTGAAAAAGTATACTCCAAATGTTAACAACAGTTCATTCTGATTGTTGGAACTACAAGAGCATTTGCTTTTTTTTTAATCTTTAAGTTTTGGCTGCTGAGTCGGCATAGCTGTTCACGGGCTTTCTCTAGCTGTGGCGAGCGTGGGTGCTCTTCTCCAGTTGCGGTGAGCAAGCTTCTCACTGTGGCAGCTTCTCCTGTTGCTGGGCACGAGCTCTAGGCACATGGGCTTCAGTAGTTTCATGGTGTATTTTGATGTATTTTCCTAAGTCTTCTGCAATGCGTGTATACATTCATTTTATATTTATGAACCTTGTGTTTTTAAGTAATCATCTGTAGCAACAAAAATATTCTTTTGTTACAAAATTTTACTTTTCAAAAGTAAATACCTTCCGCATTATCTTAGTTTCCTTTAACCTCAACACTCACCAGTACATTTAAGGGGAAATCGGGTTTATAGACAGCTATTGTTACAGATAAAAATATGTATCCCAAAGATGTGAACAGGAAAAGATGAAAGAAAAAGCAACCATGAACTGATTTGCAACACTGATCCTTAGGTTCAAAATGTGAGTGAAGACTGGGCTGGATTTACACCAAGTATTTCCTGGATTTATACCATGGGTGGCCTCACAGCAGTGTTCAATCAGACTTGCAGGCATTTGGCCAGATTCATGGCCCGTGAGTTTTAATCAGAGATAAAATTTGGTAAAATCTATCAGTCTTGATCTTTAGGTTTATAAAAATATTTGTGTCAGCCATTTGTCTATGTAAAGTACATAAGGAACAATAGACTTGTTAGGCTGAGTCAAATATGTAATAATATCATATCTGAAGGAGGTCATAATAAGTTGAGTGTGGATGTGCTAAGTCACTTTGGCCATGTCCGTCTCTTTGCAACCATATGGACTGGAGCCCTCCAGGCTCCTGTGTCCATAGGATTCTTCAGGCAAGAATACTGGAGTTGCCATGCCCTCCTCCTGGGGATCTTCCCAACACAGGGACTGAACCCACATCTCTTAAGTCTCCTGCATTTGCAGGTGAGATTGGACCACTGACTCCACCTGGGAAGCTTGGTAAGTTGAATAGTATCCTCCAAATTCGTATCAACCTGGAACCTTGAAGTGTGTCCTAAAAATGCGCAGATATAATTAACTCCTCCATTGGTTGTGAATTTAAAAGAGACTGAGTGTAAGACAGAAAGTGTAGTTAATTAGTAGGAGAGACTACACCAAGGTCCATAGAGGCAGGAGGTTCTCACTGGGGTGCTCTTGCCATTAAAGAGGAGAGGGGATGTGAATATCATTGAGTTGGAGGAATGAGCACTTGGGCTTCAATCTGGGTGCCATTTAGTCCCAAACAATATGATATTCCCTTAAAGGAGAGAGCAAGAGGGTACAACTGCACAGCCTTGGCAGCCCTGGCTGGCTGGATGAAAAGGGCTGGGGCCCCGGAGATCAGGATGGACGGGCAACTGAAGATTACCGACTCCCATCAGTGAAGAGAAAGTTCAAGAAGTCTGAAAGGTGTGTCGGTGATGAGAGAGCTGTGTGGATATTGGAACAGTCTAAGCAGAAGCTCCCCAGCTTTAGGGTCCAGCTAGAATGTGATTAGTATGGTAGATGTCTATTTGAAATACTAACCCAAAGGTGCAAGAATCTGACCCATCATATCACCATCTGCCTCGCCTGTCTCTGCAGAAAAGACTGCGAATAACTCAGGGTCAGATGCTGTTTTTATATTTAATACATCCTGCATGTCAAGTATTCAATTCATAAATGATGATAATGCAAAACCGTCTCATCTTCATTGCAGGCAGAGCCAGTAGCCACAGGACCAGGTGGACTGGGTGCCCGACATTGCTAGCATCCGGCCTGGAAGAGATTTACCCCAGGTTCCTAGATTCAGAGAAGTTACCTGATTAAGATGTTTCCAACCAAATCTCAGTCAATTGCAATTGAAAATGTGGGTTATTCCCTTTATGGATCATGAGTAGTTTTTTTTTTTTTTTTCCTTTTCATTCTAAGCAGATTTGTCCCTATCATCCCAGCAGAGATTTGTGAAATGATGCCTGTGTTCAAGAAACCCAAAATGATTTAATTAATAACTAAAGAAAAACATAATGCAAGAGGTTAGGAAAAAAGATCTCCCAGGAAAAAAGGATCTATCTGCTAAAAAGAAAAAACGGAGTGGAGTAGTTTAAAATGATAATACTATTACCCTGTTTTTATTACAGCTTTTGATAGAGTGACTCTACTTTCTGTTGTGCTCCTATTATAGTCTGGGTCTCTGAGTCTGTGTGACAGACATAGGGTGGGGCCTATACTGTATTCTCTCTCCTGGCTTTGAATGTGGATTCATTCCCTTTCTGTAAAGAAACCGTGCTATGACAGATACCCTCGCCTTCCCAATGGCTCTCCTTGCTCCCTATCAGGCATGCCGGCTGTAGATTTCTCTGGCTCTGGGACTCTCTGGGACTAGGTATGGCTAATGAGACCTCACCTTAGGTACAAATTTCGCAACTGCCCCAAAACTCAGCAATCAAATCAATAATATTTTGATGCAATATTTTTAAAATCTTAAACCAGTGCCCTCCCCCATTCTTTGTGAACAAAATATCAAAATTTGAAGATAGGATCAATGTTATCCATTTTTCCTTTGGTTTCCAGGTTCTGGTATGGCTCTGTTTATTGTTCAATCACTCAGCTGCGTCTGACTCTTTGTGACCCCATAGACTGCAACACACCAGGCTGCCCTGTTCTTCACTGCCTCCTGGAGTTTTGGACTTGCTGGTCTCCATAATCTCAACAGCCAATTCCTTATAATAAATCTCTTTCTACATGTATCTTCAAATGTTCATATTTATATTTTAATTCTAATAATTCCAACATGTGTGGTTTTCTCCATACCTCCAAGCAATTAATTCTGACATTACCTACTCTGAGACAGGTCCCACAGGTCAAATCCTGAGTCCCATNCTTGCTGGTCTCCATAATCTCAACAGCCAATTCCTTATAATAAATCTCTTTCTACATGTATCTTCAAATGTTCATATTTATATTTTAATTCTAATAATTCCAACATGTGTGGTTTTCTCCATACCTCCAAGCAATTAATTCTGACATTATCTACTCTGAGACAGGTCCCACAGGTCAAGTCCTGAGTCCCATAAGACTGCTCGCCGCACCTCCCCCCCAACCCAAGCAGACGTCAGACACCAATTGCAAGTCCAGATTGTCACCGGTGCTTCTGACCAACCAGCTACAGCTTGTAGGTTCCCACAATTGAACCTTCCTCGGGTTCAATTAATTTGTTAGTGAGGTTAACAGAACTCAGCCTCCTCACTCATTATTGCAAAGCACCTAATGCAGGAACAGGCAATGGAAGAGATGTGTAGGGCGAAGAACAGGAAAAGGGGCACGGGGCGTCCACACCCTCTGCAGGCACCCTCTCCCAAACCTCCACGCGTCCACCAAGCTATAAGTTCTCCGCACCCAGTACTTCTGGGGGGTTATACAAGCTTCATTACACAGGCATGACTGATTAAATCACTGGCCACTGATTTTGAACTCAGTCTGCCTCCTTTCTTGCCTCCCTGAAGGCCGGTGAACAGGACTAGAAGGTAACCAAGCCCCATCCTTAGGTTACCTAGGGGTTTTGTTTCATTAACAAAAAACACGTTTATATCTCTTACCACAGGAAATTCCAGGGGTTTTAGGAGCTCTGTGCCAGGAACAGGAATGAAGACCAAATATCTATTCCTTATTATAAATCATAACATCAAGGGGCAGAGGGATAAATTAGGAGCTTGGGATTAACAGATACACATTACTATATATAAAATAGATAACAACAATATCCTACTATGTAGCACAGGGAATTATATTCAATACCTTGTAATAACCTATGATAAAAAAGAATCTTCAATATATGTGTTATATAATGTGCACATATGACTGGAACACTTTGCTGTACACCAGACACTAACACGATATTATAAGTCAACTATGCTGCTGCTGCTAAGTCGCTTCAGTCGTGTCCGACTCTGTGCGACCCCAGAGATGGCAGCCCACCAGGCTCCCCCATCCCTGGGATTCTCCAGGCAAGAACCGTGGAGTGGGTTGCCATTTCCTTCTCCAGTGCATGAAAGTGAAAAGTGAAAGTGAAGTCGCTCAGTCGTGTCCGACCCTCAGGGACGCCATAGACTGCAGCCCATCAGGCTCCTCCGTCCATGGGATTTTCCAGGCAAGAGTACTGGAGTGGGGTGCCATTGCATACTTCAGCTTAAAAAAGAAAACAAAAAACCCATATCACTCATCTATTATCAATCTATCATTCATCTGTCTAGCCACCCTACTGGTTCTGCTTCTCTGGAGAACCCCAACTAATACAGATACCCCAGGAGCTCTTGTAGGGCAGTGCTCCTCTCCATCATGGTATGACTCTTCACTTAACACAAACTCTCCCGAGGCTCAGACGATAAAGAGTCTGCCTGAAATGTGGGAGACCCAGGTTCAAGCCCTGGACCAGGATAGATCCCCTGGAGGAGGGCATGGCAACCCATTCTAGTCTTCTTGCCTGGAGAATCCCATGGACAGAGGAGTCTTGCAGGCTATAGTCCATGGGGTTGCACAGAGTCAGACATGACTGAGCAACTAACACTTTCAACACTAAGATCCATGACTGCCCCACCGGCGCTTGTTTGCCCCTCACCCTGGCATCTCAAGGGCCTAACTCTGTTTCTGGCTTACCAAGCAGGCTTTGGTAAATATGTATTTAATAGCTAATGAGTAAGAACAGACCCTGCACTTACGTAGCTTACAGTCTAGTAGGAAAAGATGGCAAATAATGAGACAATTTCAGCGCTCTCTGACAGGGAGTTACTTCCCACATCAAATGCCACCACAGCTTGGAGGTGCAGCTCTAACCCAAGCTCTGGGGAAGGAATAGGTCACAAAAGTCTCTCTGACGGATTTGACACTTGAGCTGTGCCTTCATGGAAAAATAAGGGTTAATCATGAGAATGAGAGGAGGGAAATGTGCTAGGCAGAGGAACAGCATGGGCAAAGACTTCAGGCATGAAAGCACTAAGGGGACTGGACAAGCCTGACTCAAGACCTTTCGGCTAGTGTGCTTGTGTATCACCCACAGTTGGTGGGGGGCGGGGGCAGCTGTTGAAGTAGGCACGACGTGCTAACTTTGTGTTTTATTTTTTAAATATTTATTTATGGACTTGTCTGCACCAGGCTTTTAGTTCTGGCACATGAGTTCTTTAGTAGAGGCATGCAGACTCTTAGTTGCAGTGGAATCTAGTTCCCTGGCCAGGGATCAAACCCCCCAGCCCCCTGCATTGTGAGCACAGGGTCTTGGCCAGTGGGCCACCAGGGAATTCCTTAGCTTTGTACTTTAGTCAGGTGCACGGAAGACAGACTGCAGCCAGAAAGGGAATGGGGTCATGAAGCTCAGTTAGAAGTCTGTAAGTCTTTGCCTCAACCATGGTTGAGATGGTGTTAGCGCTAATGCTGAGAAAGACTGATATGAGCCGGAGGCAGAGTAGATGGGACTTGGTAACCCAGGGGACATAGGGCAAAAGGAGAAAATGACTCCAATCTCTGGGCTGGGCATTCCTTGGTACCACACCCTGATAAAGCAAGTGCAGATGGCGCAAGTGTGAGGTCGTGGGTGCAGGTGGAGGAGCAACTTGAGGGGAGTTGGGAACAAGCTGTGTTTGAAATTTGAGTCACATGAGAGGGAATTAACATTTGTTGAGCAGTTGCCGTATCCCAGCTCCCTTATTGGGTGTTTCTGTTGATTATCTCAGTTACCATTTACAACTGGCCATCTAAGAGTTGAGGGTGTGGTTTGGAAGCAAGGTCTCACTTTGATCTCTCAACCATACAGAGGTCATATCTCCATTTCGCAGGAGGAAACCCGGAAAGGTCAGATTCCTTCTCCAAGGCCACACAGCTGGGAAATGTCAGAGCCAGGCCTAGAACAGAGAGTCTAGAGAGAGTCTCCTGGGAAAGAGCCCCACCCCAGGCTGCCCGTCCAGATAGATGAACCCCACATTGCCAATTCTGCAGGAGAAATGGCCTGAAGTTCACTCTTGGGGAAAACACAGGACCATGTGGGGTGACACCCAATCTCTCCTTTCCCCTGTCTGCCCCAAAGAGCGTCTCTCCAAGACTGAGCCACACCGGCCTTCGCTGCTGCCCAGGGCCTCTGCCCCAGCTCCGCCTTGCAGTACTCTGACTTCCATCTTCACGCCCAAGCCTGGATGAAGGCCAGCTGCAATATTTCTCGGAAGACATGCACTCGGCACAGAGGTGGGGCTTACACGGACCACACAGGACCGGAATCTTACCCTGTATTGGAAATCAGGAAAAAGATCTCTGAAGAAAGGCTGCAGTGATGGAACGGGGGATATTTGTCCTGGGGTTGAGCAGGAACTAGGAATCGACTCCTGGGCTTTTAGAGCTGTGGTCAAAGTCGGAGTCCTTAATCTTAACAGCCTCTGGGGGTGAAATGCAAACCAGCAGTGACTCTGGCCCCCAGAGTCCCCAGCAGTGCCAGGATGGGGGTGGGGGGCGGAGACTGAACGCGTCCTCTGAGCCGGTAACAAATAGGGGGAGGAGAAGGCGCTCTGCGGACACGCCCCTCACAGAAGCGAGTGGTCAGCCCAGAAACCGGCAGGGCCAAAGCAGGGCCCGCAGGGATGACGAGCGGCCCATACGGCAGAAAGCTGCACCTCTTTCACAGAGTGTAGGTGTTTGAAGGGGCCTTAAGAGTTCCGTTTCTTGTCCAACTCCTTCACTGTGAAGAAGAGAAAAGCAATTGCTTAGCGAACTGAACAGACTTATCCAAGGCCACTCTGCTGAGAACACAAGCAAGATGAGGCCCAGCCCTTCAGAGTCCAGGGTTCTAGTCCTTGAGAAACTCAGATCCGCTGAGGGTAACAGGCAGGACGGCCAGGGGTCTCCAAACGGAGGAAATAGGCTGCAAGTGTCAGACATTTTCTCTCTCTCTTAAGCGGCTGCTGCTGCTGCTAAGTCGCATCAGTCGTGTCCGGCTCTGTGCAACCCCATAGACGGCAGCCCACCAGGCTCCCCCGTCCCTGGGATTCTCCAGGCAAGAGCACTGGAGTGGGTTGCCATTTGCTTCTCCAGTGCATGAAAGTGAGAAGTGAACGTGAAGTCACCCAATCGTGTCCGACTCTTAGCGACCCCACGGACTGCAGCCTACCAGGCTCCTCCACCCATGGGATTTTCCAGGCAAGAGTACTGGAGTGGGGTGCCATTGCCTTCTCCGCTCTTAAGTGGCAGGAGGAATCAAACTAGTGATATATTTTTTCCCCTTCTCTATACAAATTTAAAAGGAGATTTCTCTGAAAATTCTGTGTTGCCATAATGACATCTGGTTCCACCTGAACTTAACTTTTCTCAAACCCTGAGCTAACCAATGCATTTTTCTTGTGGACATGTTTGTCTTAAGCTATGTTAATATGCTCTGTATTTACCCCAGACTCTGTCGTCAAGTTGGTTAGCCTAAAGACTCAGAACCCACTTGACAAACCAGTATGTTATACATTGTTCTCCTAAACTATGTTAATGAAACTATGTATTTGTACAGAAATCTGCCTTTCTTCAAGATTCATGTCAATCGCTTTATGGCCCGGGATGACTCACCTGGTGCCAAGGTCATCTCAAAATGCATCTTGTGGGTAAGGGGCCTGGTGCCTTTCTCCGAGTTTTGAGACATTTCCTTTCTTTAATTAGCAGACTGCTAGTAGCTGCCGTCTATGGGATCGCACAGAGTCGGACATGACTGAAGCGACTTAGCAGCAGCTGCAGCAGTAGCTATATAACACTCAGCTAAAGACTAGCAAGGGGGCACTCTTTCTGCCCCATTCTGATGTCTGGGCACTCTTTCTGCCCCTTTCTGATGTCTATGTCAGAAGCTTTCTCTGNCTATGGGATCGCACAGAGTCGGACATGACTGAAGCGACTTAGCAGCAGCTGCAGCAGTAGCTATATAACACTCAGCTAAAGACTAGCAAGGGGGCACTCTTTCTGCCCCATTCTGATGTCTGGGCACTCTTTCTGCCCCTTTCTGATGTCTATGTCAGAAGCTTTCTCTGTCTCTTTTATTCTTAATAAGACTTTTTTGCACTAAAGCTCTGAGTGATCAAGCCTCATCTCTGGCCCTGGATTGAATTCTTCTCCTCCAGAGACCAAGAATCCCAGCGTCTTTCATGGTTCAGCAGCAACCTTTCAGTCCCTTCCTCCCCTCAGTCAACTGCTCTGGGCCCTGAGCTCTCAGGCCTGCTTGTGCAAGACACCCCAGCCCCCCACCACCTACCTCCCTGTGAGTCTGGCATAGGGAGAACTACGACCCAGGGCTGACATTCACTACCATCCTCTGGGGCCTTCCTGGGGGCCAGTGACACAGACACCAGGGGGCCAGACCTTGTTGGGAAAAGGGAAAAGCGGGCGCTGGGTGGCGATTCAGGTAATTAAACCAGATCACATGCCACACAGAACAAAGGACTGGGCAAGAGGGTGCCTGGCTGCTCGATCCTCCCTGGTCATACACCCCAGCCTCTGAGTCTCTGCAGCCTCCGTGACAAAGGTGTCCTTGCCCTTCCTGGGAGCATGTACACCTGATTCTGATCACTTTGGGGTCTGCTGTTCTCTTCTGCTCATCCCCAAATCGGGCTGACACTGCGCCTCCCACTGCCCCTCCCTTCCTCAGTGGCTTGGACCATGGGCACCAGGACTGCACGGGGGCTGCACTGAGAACGGCTCCCTGACCACCAGTCCCACCAACCCTCTCACCCTTCCAGCCTCACCTGGGAGGTCAGCTATTTGTGTTTCACTGGCGGAGCAATGGAAACAATCTGAGGATTTTAAAGGATGGTAAAGGTTCTGCTTGCTATGCAGGAGACCTGGGTTTGATCCCTGGGCCAGGAAGATCCCCTGAAGAAGGGAATGGCAACCTACTCCAGTATTCTTGCCTGAGGAATTCCACGGACAGAGGAGCCTTGTGGGCTGCAGTCC
>SJYA01011906.1:0-12219 GCA_006410615.1 Neotragus moschatus
GGAGAAGAGTGAAGAAATAGCTCCAGAAGGAATGAAAAGGCTAAGCCAAAGTGGAAACAACACCCAGCTCTGAATGTGTCTGGTGGTGAAAGGAAAGTTCGGTGCTAAAAGAACAATACTGTATAGGAAC
The DNA here is from genome assembly GCA_006410615.1 of Neotragus moschatus. Taxonomy (NCBI): domain Eukaryota; kingdom Metazoa; phylum Chordata; class Mammalia; order Artiodactyla; family Bovidae; genus Neotragus; species Neotragus moschatus. The sequence goes on from SJYA01011906.1 coordinate 131, forward strand.
CAGAGGTATATTCAGAGCAACTAGTTACCAGTTCAGAGATTTAAATTTGCAGTGCTCCAAGCAAAAAGTGGAAACAGCGGTATCTATTTATGTACTTATTCCATGGAAGTGAGTAAAGCCATTAGGAGTATGACGGAAATCGCAGAGAAGGAAGTGGTTCATCAAAGCATGTATAAAAATAGGTATTAAAAAACAATGTCTATTTGTGTCATGACTGTCTTTCTGAGACACATTCTCCACTAAGGGTAACCTGGGACTACCTATCACCACAGTTTGTGGATGCATAAGAAAGACTGCACTGGAACGAAAAATATATAGTCTTCAAGCCCCTTTCTCATCCTCCAGAGACCCTGCGGTTCCAGGATTCTACCTCACTGGCAGGAAAACCTCAACCTGTACTGCACACGGCCAACTCAGGGAGCATGTGCAGTGTGTGCGCACGCACCCCATGCTGCGCATGCGCCTTGGTGTGCCTACGCCTTCCTGAGCATTCTGTGAGGAGCGTTGGGCCTGAGACCGGTCTGTTTATTCAGTCCCAGTTCTTTCTCACTACTTGAGACTCACCAGGTAGGTTTACAGATCTGTCCTGTCTGGAGGTTAAGTGTGCGTGCGTGTGAGGGGGGAGCCAGCGAGTTTCGGGTGGTGGGGCAGTGCGATCTGGGACCTTTGAGGAGGAAGGCCCTCAAGGTAGTCATCTTTGTCCTCACAAGTGTCGGGACGCCATAGTTCTTGCCCTGGTGGCCGGAGAGGAAGGGCAGTGGGCAGAGGAGGGAAGGGGGTAGGATGATGGTAGGGGGAGACTTGGGGGTGCTCTTTGAGATATCTGGTTCTTTGGGGCCCTGGAATTGACGACAGAGCATAGAATCTGGGGCCGGCAGTGGGACCTGGGCAGGGGGCGGGGCGGGCGATTAAGGAAAGGCCTAGAAACCGGATTGCAGTGGGGATGTGACTGTATAGCAAGTCTTGTGGTAAGGTGCCAAGAGAGAAGTGGGCCGGTTGCTCTGTATGCAGCCTCACCTCAGCCACAGACACTGAGAAAATCACCATAGTCAGGCTGTAAAACTGAGCCTTTCTTCGTGTTCCAACTGAATTCCAAGGGAGTTGGGGAAAATAGGTCTGGTGAATAGGAGTGTGACAGGAGCAGTAGTCCTGAGTTTTTAAATTCCTAGCAGTATTTCACTAAATATCTTCATGATGGAGAATTCTGTTGTGAAATCAGACTTCCTCGCAAAAATTCAGCCTTCCTGTGTACCTTAAGGTGACTTTTCTGCCAGCTTAGCAAAGACACAAATGGCTTTGCGAGCGACTGTATTTTGTGTAATTGAAATGCATGTACACTCGTACTTAAACAGAGTTTTCTTTTGAAAGTATTTTCACATTAAAAAAAAAAGTCAACATATGGTCATAAAATTGCTCAAATATAGGTGTGCTTTTAAATACATTTTCTAAGTCACAGTATTCTACTTTCAGGGAGAAATATGAGTGGGCAAGTGGCATCAACATTGGGAACTACAGGTCAAGATTCCTCCCAGCTGGATGAACCTGTGGTTGTGAGTACCTTACCATTTGATGTTTTCTATTAGCACACGTTTATTTTTGAGAAAATGATGTTAAGTAGTACAGATGCAGTGATAAAGGTCTTCCATGCTGATAAAGGGTGCCAGTTTGTCTTAGGAAGGAACATTGATACAGATTTATTATAGTCTGGCGTTGCCTGGATGAATATACTGTTAAATTCCCTGGAAATGTGCCCAGTGACTCTCTCCTCCTGCTTATTAACAACAGACTGCATACTTCCATCCCAACAGAGATTTAAATAACTTCCAAAGTTTTTCTGGGTAACTCTTATGGGAGCTAACTCTTCTCTGTGGGAAGAGTAACTTTATTAAAAGTAAGTACCTAGAATTGTGTTGGGAAAATGCTGTTAGATTTACTTATGATCAGATATATCTATGTATTATGTATATTTATGCTGTTAGATGTATTAACAACAAAACGTTTTTATTTGCATGCACACTCTACTAGGACCAGCAGCCCAGTGTTGAGCAACCTCAACAAGAGGAACCACCAGCTGAGATTCAGGATATCACACCTGCAAAGGAGGAAGTACATGCAGAGGATCCAGTGAATCGTGATGATGAGGAGGAGAAGGATGCCTCTGAAGGTAAAGTGTATCTGTACATCCTGCCTTAAGGCATAACCAGTAAGAAGAGGAAAGGAAACATTAGAAAAGGACTTCAGACAGTTCCTAAAAAACTGAGGAGAGTATAGCTTGCAGGTTAGTGTGGTCGCTCAAATTTTCCCTTGTTTTCAAGACAAAGAGAGGGGGCAACTAAGTTGTCTGAGGACAATCCTGGACAAGGAAAATGGTAATAACATTCGGAAAATTCTGCTTTCCTTTCTCTCCAGCAAAACATTCCTGGAATAATGCTCCTGAGGTTCTTATTCGTCACATTTTTAGCATACTAACCTAAGGCTTTTAATTCATAAAACCGAGGGAATGAATATCATGATTCCCTTGTTTATACTGTATGCTTTACAGCTGAATTGAAACATTTTTTTTTAAAAAAGATTCTGGCCTAGAAGCTGTTCTCCAGGAATTGACAGTGGCAAAGACTGAGGGTGAAGATGGAGATGGTCCTGATGTCAGGGAGGAGTTTGCATCAAATATAGAGCTTGTTGAAATGCCAGAAGCAGGTATGTCATCCATTCAGAAAGTAATTTATGTGGTTTCTGTTTTTCAGAATATTATATCTTTACTAATATAGAGGGAACATTGCTGTTATTTTAATAATAGAGTTCACATACTCTTTGAAAGATAGTTCATACCCCAGATGTCTGAGTGCCTGACTTACAGACTTTCAAAGAAAGAAACAGACGGGATCAAAGCCATATCGAATTGAAAATAGGAAACCATTTTCTTCTCTTGAGTATAAGTACTTTAAGCAACAGCAAATAATTTTCAGGTTCTTTTATAATTTCTGCTTGTATCAAATATGGAATGCATTGGTAATAAGTATCAGTTTATATGAGACATGCTTAGGCATCCAAGTAGGTGCTAGTACCAGCTTTAGCATAATGTGTGTGATTCTGTGAAATCCCTTAACTTCTAAACTCAACTTTACTCAAATAAGTTGTGAATTCAGAACAGATACACTAAAATGATGATTTTTCAATGCTAACTTTTGCATTCTCTGATTCTCTTCGACGGAATGCATACGAGAATCTTCTGTTTTTTATGATGTGTTTATCATAAAATATAATCTTGAATCAAATTATAACAGGGGAGTTGAGATTTCATTTTCTGATGGGGGACACTTGTACACCTGTGGCTGATTCATGTCAATGTATGGCAATAACCACTACAGTATTGTAATTAGTCTCCAATTAAAATCAATTAATTATTTTTTTAAAAAAAGAAACTGAGCCAACATTCTGCTTGATGTTTGTTAAATTCTCTCAAATTCTGACTTCTCTAGCTCTTAAAAAATAGTTCCATTTTAAATCCTTTCCCCAGTGAACCCTGAAATGACTGAATCATAAAATGGCTAAAGATAGTCTAGTTTCCTGATTCTGTGGCTAATGTAGTTGAGAGAGTGCACTTGCTCAGTGATATTCAGGCCAGTGTGAGTAAGATACATATGCTAAGCACACTACCTGCCCCCACGTTTGGTCTTTTATTTTTTTGGGGGGTTGCTTATTTTAATTGGAGGATCATTAGTTTACAATACTATGATGGTTTTGCCATATACCCCACTCTCACTCTTAAAGAACTAATAAAAATATGAGCCTCATGATAGAATCGTCTCTAACCATATCAAGTATGTTATTTTTCCTCTTTGATACATGAGTTTAAAAAGTTTTGAAGGCCGAAGATTATAACTCTAGTTCTTCCCACGTAAACAATTTAGTATCTTTAACATACGTGTTTTCCAAATTGCTGACAATGAATTGCATGGTTCTGATTTTAAAGGAGGAACTTCCTAGTTAGGGAAGAATTCACTGTGTATTAGCCTTCTAAAGATTTTCATTTTACATTTTTTTTTCCATTCCATTAGAACAATTAGACGAAAATACAACTTTCAGACTACTTTCAAGTGAATACAGGACATGATTGAAATGTTCTCATAGAAAAATCTTAGCCCTCAATATGTGTGGTACTTAAAAAGAAAAATACAAAAATTACAAGGTACATAAATATAAAATCCTACATCCAAGATAAAAAGTAAGAAAAAGAGCAACAGAATAAACCTAAGGGAAAAAGAAAAACATACTTAATAAAAGACAGATATGAATTGTTAGTAAGAGGAAAATAAACTCAACTAATAAAGACAATGTGCTAGTTAACATATTTTATATATATATATATATATATATATATATCTCTTTTTAAATATTCGTTTCTGTTGTGATTTATCACAAGAGATTGGACATTAGTTCCCTGTGCTATATGGTAGGACCTTGTTGTTTATCCATTCTGAATATAATAGTTTGTATCTGTCAACCCCAAACTGCCAGTCCATTCCTCTCAGTTTACGTAATTGTGAAGAAAATGGATAAAGCCCAAGTATACGTAATTAGAAATATGAACAAGACACTAACAGTTAGTATATTACAGAATTAAAAGAGAGTATAATCTGGAACTTAAATATTTTCAGAATATTGAGGAAATGGCTAGTAGGGTAGAAAAACAAATATTATTTAACATACCTCACATAACTAAATAACTAAACATCACAAATACCGTGGATGAACTTTTGAAATTGGTCAGAGTTTTCTCTCCAAAACCGTTATCATTTAGAAACAAACAAAAACATCTGCTTTTCCAGATTTTCTTTCTCTCTTCCTACTTGCTTTTCTCTCTCACTCATACTCCCTCTTGCTCTCCCTTTTCTTCTCTCTTCTCTTTTTTTTCTTTCATTTTTTGGTGTGGCTGTGAGAAACAGTCCTATTTCTGCTTCACATTTTGATGTCACCATGTCGCCAGTGATAGTAATGACTTAAAATTAGTGTGACCATATAATTTATTATACCAACTGGAATGCTTTCCAGGGTGAAAGGAAACATTTGGAATTACATGAGGGCCACAAGTAAAAAGGGAGACAAATGTTTAACCGACTTAAAACAAACCATATCAGGGATAAATTAGAACAAATGAAAATTTCTACACTTTTCCACAGTAAAGAAGAAACAAATGTAATACTGGCCTTTTTATTTACTTCACTTAAGGAGTAACAGAGATAACTGTTTAGCTAGCCTATATTTGGCATATTATTTCAAACCAATGCATTTAAATGATACTTTTTGGGGACTTTTTGTTTCAGTTTTTGTGTATTTTGTTTTTCCTAGGGTGTTTTTTGTTGTTAGTTATTTTACTGAATGTGTACACAGTTTTGCCTTCTACTGAAAACTACTTTCTAATAGGTTCCATTGATTTCATTTGTTCTGAACTCAGTGTCCTTATTTTCTTGTATAACTAGGAAGAGTAATGTGTTTTTAAAAATACTGGTAATATGCTTGAAAAGTCTATAAAATCTCTAGAGAGGATTAACTGAAGGTAAGCCAAAGGGTCACCATTAGTGTTCTTGTTTTAGTCCATTTTGTAAAACTACAACTGCAGTGAACTTTGTATAGCTCTCCTGTCATCAAAATAAAGTCCTACTAAGTACTTTTTTAATGTTTATATTATAGGTGAAGGGCAACCATTTGCTTGAAAGAAGATAAACTGAAACCATCTATGCTGTTCTTATGCTGTATATTTGACTGTTAAACGTCTGTCAATAAAGTTTCATTTTCTACTTGCACATTTTTTGTTAGATTTATACCCGGGTATTTAATGTTATTGAAAATTCATGGTTTGTGATTTTTATTGTCTAGTTGAGGATGTATGTAGAGATAGAATGTCTGTATATAGATTTTCTATCCCACAGTTCCTCTAAATATGCATATTGATTCCACAAATTTAGATCTAGATTATTTTTGCTTTTCAAAATGTACTATTATATTTGAATATCAACAATTTCTACTGGATTAAACCTTAAACCTTTCCTCATTTTGCAGCACTGAACAAACCTGGCCAGAATAGTCTTGACTAAAGCGGGTGATAATTGGCATTTTCCCCAATAGGAAATGAAAAATCTTCTCCATTTCAACCTGTTTACATTGCTTTTTTTGTAGATATACTTTATCAGAGTAAGTTCCATTCTATTCTAGTTTGCTGTCTTGAATATAGATTAATTTTCATCAAACACTTATACTGCATCAATTGTGATGATCATAGAATTATTTTCCCTCCATTTTTCTATTAATGTGGTGAATTGCATTGGCAACCTTATACATTTAAACCACCCTTGCACTTCTAGGGTTAAAAAAATTTGGTCATAACATATTCTTTAGCTGTAATCTCCATGTTAATGCATATACATACATATATATACCCACATATAAAAAATTGATTAAAGCGTTTGGTCTTCTCTTGAATAAATGGGTTTACAAAATGTGCCACCCAAATCTCATACCGTGTCCCTGATCAAATCACTGACAGAGAGACCTTTTTAGAAACTTAATATATTTCTATTGTCCTGTAGAGAAATGGAATGCCAAAGCCATTGTTAAAGGTTGTAGGGAGACAGGAAAAAAACTCCCGTCAAATTCCTTGGCAAATGGCACAGTGTATTTTCACACATTTCTGACTTGCCTTCCAAGGTTTCTTGGGTGCAGGGAGAGAGCAGCCACAAACATCTTTTCTTCTCCATGATGTCGTCCATTGGCTTGATGGTCACCACATCTCAGAAGCCCTCCAGTTGTGTGTGTGTGTGTGAATCACTCAGTCGTGTCTGACTCTTTGCGGGACCACGAACTGTAGCCCGCCAGGCTTCTCTGTCTATGGAATTCTCCAGGCAAGAATACTGGAATGGATTGCCATTCCCTTCTCCAGAGGATCTTCCCAGCCCTGGGATCGAACCCTGGTCTTCTGCAGATTCTTTACTGTTTGAGCTACAGGGAAGTCCTCCAGCTATCTGATTCCTCCCTTATATCCTTATTATTAACATAATAACAAAACGTTTATATCTCTGAGCCCCCATCTGCATCCTCATGCACCAAAATATATATGTTTCTGCAACAAAAGACCTATTCAGAATTCTCTCTGCTTAGTGAATAACGGGATTATAAATAGCAGCTGTTGTGCCCTTACAGAGATATGAAAATCCAGGTCCAAAAGGACTGAAAATGGGAGGTTCAAGTCTACCGTGAGAGTATCCCATCTTACCAAAAAGTATGTGAAAAAGCCCCTAGGTCATGGAGCTGCCTGGGAAGGTTAGATCCTAGGTAGAAGAAAAGGGAAAGAAATGAGGGAAACTTCGTGAGACAAAATGACTTGAGTCTTACCTGCTCTGTCTCCTTATTGGCTGTGACATGACGTAACTGGGCTTCCCCGGTGGCTCAGATGGTAAAGAATCCGCCTGCAGTGCTGGAGACCTGGGCTGGGTTTGATCCCTGTGTTGGGAAGATCTCCTGGAGGAGGCCACGGCAACCCACTCCAGTATTCTTGCCTGAAGAATCCCCAAGGATAGTGGTGCCTGATGGACTACAGTCCATGGGGTCACAAAGAGTCAGACATGTCTGAGCAACTAAGCACAGCACCTGACATAACTAAGAGTATCAGTACTGGCTCTGACAGATACTGTGTGAAGGTGAGAAAGGTATTTACTTTCTTTGGATCTGTTTTCCATTTCTGAGATGGAAATTACAATTTTACACTAAATATTTGTTAGGAAGAATAAACAAGTTAACGTGAAGTAGGCATTACATTGCAAATGGATTTGGCTTATTCTACTCCATTTTTTCATTTAAACATTTACCTTTACATTACAATTCTCTCATAAGTGATACAGATTTTGAATTTCAAGTAGACCAAAAGGGTAACTTTTAAAATGAATTGGACTTCAGAAACATATTTTGACTAAATAAATATATTGACTCAATAGCAGATTCAATAGCTGGCATCAGACAGGGCATCCATTCTAAGGTTGGTTTGTTAATGGGGCCTGACAAGGCTACCCTAAGTCATAGTATGTGGTGAAAAGTGTGCTCCTTGCTTTGTGTGATGACAAAACAAGCCCATATTCTGGTCACGCAGCATCACACAACTCAACGCCAGACTCTGTCATGTAGTCAGGCAGCCAGTCCCTAAGTAACTCTGCAGGAGCTACAGGGCCACCGTGTACCACTGCAGTTGTTAGTTTGGCTTGTCACTTTCTACAGGCTCGGCCAGTAAGGAGACAATGAACCCAAATGGATTCAGATTCTAACTTACAGACAGTGCAGAAGCAATGACCCTGGCCTCTGTTGCCTTCTCCTTAGTCCCACGGTTTGACACTGAATTGGAAGGCCTCAGTAACAGGCACTACAGGTGGTGGGTCTCTGCCAGGAAGGAGCCCACAGTTGTGCCCTATGGCAATGAGAAGTTCTGTAGTCCACAGCTGTATTCTCAGCTAAGGCTAGAGAAACCATCCTCAAACCAGAGGTGGATGAGTAGCCACTTTGTGTCACCTCCAGCTGGATAAGGAGGCAGGTGAGAAATGGCCTCATAGCAGCTCTTCATCAGACTGCTTATCTCCCCTTGTTGCAAGAGCAATCAGGAGGTTCTCTGCCAAGGTTCGAGTCAACCTGCAGTTTAGCCTTGCCTACGTAGCCTAAGTGGGGACATGCAAGAGCACCAGGGCATGAAGACAGAGCCACACCCCTACAGTGTTTTTTGGAACAAGACACAAGGCTTTATGTATGGTGCTACAAATATGACACCTATATACTGACTCCTACATGGAGGAGATGCTTTTCCTGTCAGTCATTAAAAATATTCCTTCATTTAGTACACACACATTGATTATTAGCAAGTTTCAGGATGTATCTGCAATGCTTGAAATAAGACCAGTGATGTGAGGTGGATGATGGGAATATCACACTGGTGGACCAGACAGACACATAAACAGAAAAGTGCAAAGGAGAAACACAGGGAATGGACCTAAGGGGGAGGAAAAAGAAAAAACAAAACAGTGAGTGGGGTGGCCAAGAAGTAGGAGTAAAGCTAGAAGATAAGGTTCATTCTAAGAGTGAAAGAGGTTAAATATAACACAGTCGTGCTTTGACCCAGGCTGTGGATGAGTGTCAGAACCTCCCCTTCATCACTGCCCCTTTTGAGGGTGGTGTCTGGGAGTCTAGAGATTCTGAAGGGAAAGGAGAAAGAAAGTACATAGTGCAGGGGGTACATGCACCCGCCCTGATAGAGATGCAGGTGCAGCTGTTGCAGTAACCAGGTGGGGATGTGAGCAGAGCTGGATTCAGGAGAACGCAGTGGCATCCCACTCCAGTACTCTTCCCTGGAAATTCCCATGGACGGAGGAGCCTGGTAGGCTGCAGTCCATAGAGTTGCTAAGGGTCGGATACGTCAGAACGACTTTACTTTCACTTTTCACTTTTATGCACTGGAGAAGGAAATGGCAATCCACTCCAGTGATCTTGCCTGGAGAATCCCAGGGACGGGGGAGCCTAGTGGGCTGCCCTCTATGGGGTCACACAGAGTTGGACATGACTGAAACGACTTAGCAGCAGCAACAGCAGCAGCAGAGTTGGATTCCGTGACTCAAGAAGGAATGTGCAAATGAATGTACAGGGAGAAAACACATTGAGAGGGGGTAAACAGCTCCAACTCCCATTTCTGTACCAGGGTAGGGTGCTCCATCACTGTCGTGAGAAGGCTCCCTGGTCTGAGCTCTGGGAGGGAGTAATGAGCATTCTAAGGACCCACCATCAGCCCTAAGCAGGGGGCACTGAGTGTGTGAAGACATAAGTCTCACCTTTACCACTGACACAGAAAGCTTCTTAGCCCTGCTGAGAGTGGGGAAGTGGCACCTTAGGGAAGCTGAAAGGTAAGGTGGAAGTGGTGATTGTTGTTCAGTCGCTCAGTTGCGTCTGACTATTTACAACTCCATGGCCTGCAGCACGCCAGGCTGCTCTGTCCTACTCTATCTCCCTGAGTTTGATTAAATTAATGCCCATTGGGTTGGTGATGCTATCTAATCATCCCGCCCTCTGTTACCCCCTTCTTCTCCTGCCTTCAATCTTTTTGCATCAGTATCTTTTCCAATGAGTCAGCTATTTGCATCAGGTGGCCAAAATATTGCAGCTTCTGGAAGAACCACTAGTTCTTCCAGTGAATGTTCAGAGTTCATTTCCTTTAGGGTTGGCGGGTTTGTTCTCCTTGCTGTCCAAGGGATTCTGAAGGCTCATCTCTAGCACCACAATTCGAAAGCATCAATTGTTTGGCACTCAGCCTTCTTAATGATCCAACACACATCTGTACATCACTACTGGAAAAACTGTAGTTTTGACTCTACAGACCTTTGTCAGCAAAGTGATGTCTCTGCTTTACAATATGTTGTCTAGGTTTGCCATGGGCTTCCCCGGGGGCTCCGCATAAAGAATCTGTCTGTAAGGCAGCACATTTAGGAGATATGGGTTCAATCCCTGGGTCAGGAAGATCCCCTAGAGCAGGGCATGGCAAACCACTCCAGTATACTCGTCTGGAGAATCCCCTGGACAGGGGAGCCTAGTGGGCCTGGGGCCATGGGGTCGTAAAGAGCCGGACACTACTGAAGTGCCCGAGAATGCATGCAAACTAGATTTGTCATAGCTTTCCTTCCAAGGAGCAAGTGTCTTTTAATTTCATGGCTGTGATCACCATCTGCAGCCATTTTGGAGCCCAAGAAAATGAAATCTGTCACAGTTTCCTCTTCAGTGCAGTTCAGTCTCTCAATCGTGTCCAACTCTTTGTGACCCCCATGAACCGCAGCACACCAGGCCTCCATGTCCATCACCAGCTCCTGGAGTTCACCCAAACTCGTGTCCATTGAGTCGGTGATGCCACCCAACCATATGATCCTCTGTCATCCCCCTCTCCTCCTGCCCTCAATCTTTCCCAGCATCAGGGTCTTTTCAAATGAGTCAGCTCTTCGCCTCAGGTGGCCAAAGTATTAGAGTGTCAGCTTCAACATCAGCCCTTCCAATGAACACCCAGGACTGATCTCCTTTAGGATGGACTGCTTCCACTTACCCCCTTCTATTTTCCATGAAGGGATAGGACCAGATGCCATGATCATAGTGTTTTCATAGTTGAGTTTTAAGCCAGTTTTTTTACTCTTCTCTTTTGAACCTTANAGTGTCAGCTTCAACATCAGCCCTTCCAATGAACACCCAGGACTGATCTCCTTTAGGATGGACTGCTTCCACTTACCCCCTTCTATTTTCCATGAAGGGATAGGACCAGATGCCATGATCATAGTGTTTTCATAGTTGAGTTTTAAGCCAGTTTTTTTACTCTTCTCTTTTGAACCTTACCAAAAAGTTCTTCAGGTGCTCTTCACTTTCTGCCATTAGAGGGGTATTATCTGTGTATCTGAGCTGTGTGGTATCATCTGTGTATCTTCTCCCAGCAACCTTGATTCTAGCTTGTGAGTCATGCAGTCCGGCATTTCGTGGGCTGTACACTGCATATAAGTTAAATTAGCAGCATGACAATATACAGCCTTGTCATACTCCTTCCCCAATTTCGAAACAGTCATTTGTTCCAACTCTGGTTCTAAAGGTTGCTTCTGGACCCCCATACTGGTTTTCCAGGAGACAGGTTGAGTAGTATGGTACTGCCCTCTGTTCAAGAATTTTCTGTAGTTTGTTGTGAGCCACACAGTCAGAGGTCTTAGCATGGTCGATGACACAGAATTAGATGTTTTTCTGGAATTCCCTTGCTTTCCCCATGATCTACCGGATGTTGGCAATTTGATCTTTGGTTGTTTTGCCTTCTCGAAACCTAAGTGGTATATCTGGAAGTGAAGCCTAGCTTGAAGGAGTTTACTCACCAGGAGGCTTCAGAAATCGGGGACAATCTAAGTGGAGAAGCTTAGGAAATTGGAGGGTGTGAAGGAAGCCTGATACGAGAGACAAGAAAAGGAAGCTCTCCTTTCGATGTTGGTAGCAAAGTGGGCAGAGGCTAGACCATGCCTTCAAGTCCTTGTATAGAGAGTAGCCTTTAT
>SJYA01011907.1:0-12224 GCA_006410615.1 Neotragus moschatus
TGATTTCTTTTTTGATTTCTTCTGTGATTTGTTGATTATTCAGAAGCGTGTTGTTCAGCCTCCATATGTGGAAATGTCTCCTCACCACCGCCCCTCCCGACCCTCAACGTGAGACAGCTCCTCCGGGCCCTCCCGTGTCAGCGCAGCCACCGCTCTTTGGATGCGAGTTGATCTTCCCAGTCCCCGACCCTGACCTCGAACGCGAGGTGGCTCCTCTTGGCTGTTCCTGTGCTGTCGCAGCCCGGCACTCTCGGCTACTACCCCTGACCTTGGACGTGGGGTAACTGCTCTCGGCCGCGCTGAGTGTGCCAGTCATCGCAGCCACCCGTGCTGAGTGCTAATCAATCAGTGGCTCTTCTCGGCCCCCAACCCTGGCCCCAGATGCAAGGTGGCTCCTCCCAGCCCCCGACACTGGCCTCGAGCACAGGGTGGCTCCTCCTGGCTGCCGCCCCTGACCTCAGACACGGGGTGGCTCCTCTCAGCTGTTCCTGTGCCGTCGCAGCCTGGCACTCTTGGCTGCTGCCCCTGACCTCGGAAGTGGGGTGGCTCCTCTCAGCTGTTCCTGCGCCATCACAGCCCGGGGCTCTCAGCTGCTGTCTCTGTCCTCTGATGTGGGGTAGCTCCTCTCAGCCATGCTGAGTGGGAAGTGGGGTGGCTCCTTTCAGCTGTTCTTGCACCGTCACAGCCCGGGACTCTCGGCCGCTGTCTCTGTCCTCCGACGTGGGGTAGCACCTCTCGGCTGCGCTGAGTGCGCCAGCCCGCCCACCCGTCGCCACCGCTTGCGCTGAGTGATAATAAGATTTTTTTTTTAATAATTTTAAAGTATATTTCAGTGACCATACTTTAAAGTCTTTATTTTGCGGTTTGCTAATGTGATTTGGGTTTCCCTGATGGCTTGATAATAAAGACTCTGCCTGCCAATGCAAGAGACATAAGTTCAATCCTTGAGTCAGGAAGATTCCCTGGAGAAGGAAATGATAACACACTGAAGTATTCTTGCCTGGGAAAACCCATGGGCAGAGAAGCCTGGTGGGCTACAAGCCTGGAGTTGCAAAAGAGTTGGACGTGACTTAGCAACTAAACAACAACAGTGTGACTCTTAGGTCTTCAGATTTATAGTTTCTATCTCTATTTATTTTTCCATATAGTTTATTTATTGAATTAATTAGGTCATTTGTACAGTAGAGATTCCTATATTCTGGGTTTTGCTGGTTGAAAATTTGTGATGTCATTTAACATGTTTCTTTAACTCCAGTATTTCCCATAGATTCACAAGCTAGATTTAGAATCAGGTTTATATTTTGGCAGGAGTATTTGTATATTGTGTAATGCAAGCACATGATGGTGACTTCTGGCTTCTCTTTTTTATTGACATTAATTGATTATTATTGCCTCAATCCATCACTTTCATTATGGCTGTAAAATTGTGTTAGCTTAATTCTATTAATATAATCTCTACTTCTAATAGTTAAAATATTTTTATAAAAAGAAATGTTCTCTAATCAATTATTTATTTACATTGAAGTGTATAGGAAGAGCAGTATAACAAACAACTGATTCTTTCAAAATAATGAGGTAGTTTCCTAGTATTTTGTGTAAGTGATCATCGAGAATAGTTTTATTATCACAAAGTCATGGAAGGAAATGTATTTGATGTGTTTCAATCTATTACAGTTATTAGTCTTAAAATGTTCAAACTGTCCCAAATTTGGGCATAGGGATCTTATTATAGTTAGCTCCAGGTGTCCTTTTAAAGACTCAGTAATCATTTATAACTTCCTCATGATTCCATTGGACATGAAGAGCTCAGTTTGTACATATCCCATTGCAGATCTGGAATTAGCTATTTGTCCAAGGAGTTCTGTATCCTTTTAGTGAGAAATGGTAGTTAGCACAATCGTGTTACTAGGATTGCTCATTGGTTATTGGGTTGGTCATTATTTTTAAGATTTAAAGAAAAACAGAACTAGGACATATTTTGTTTTAAGATAACTATATTGATGCTTCCAGTTCAATATCAGAATTCTTACTTAATCTATATCTCCACGTATCAATGTTAAAAATACTTGTTTTCAGTGACCCTACCATAGTCATTTATTTTACCCTGTGTAAGAAATATACAACAGTCTCAGAATAATAAAATCAACAGAACCTACAACGTTATTACTGAATACTGTTTTTAGTATACTTAGATGTTTTCTTTAGGTCAACTTTACTTCTAACAATTACTCAATATATATTTTAGTAACTACTTTAGTAAACTGTTTGCTATCTTTAATAGATTTCCACTGAAATTGTCCATAGTTCTGGCAATCTCTATAATATTTTGAAGTTAAGTAAAATAAGCACAGGGTGCTTCCTTGGTAGCTTAGTGGTAAAGAATCCTCCTGCCAGTGCAGGAGGCACTGATTTGATCCCTGGGTCAGGAAGATTCCCTGGAGAAGGAAATTGTAATCCGATGCAGTATTCTTGCCTGGGAAATCCTATGGACAGAGGAGCCTGGCAAGCTAGTCTATGGGACTGCAAAAGAGTCAAACACGATTTAGCAACTGAACAACAACAAAATAAACACAAAATCACTTGATAAAATATCTTGAAAAATGTCATAATCTGCATCTTTTGTTTTAGAAATCTTTTATTATACCTCTACAAGAATTTCAAATCTCTTTCCAATCATCTCTATGTCTTCTACACAATCCCCATTTAGAAAATTTCTTTAGATCATAATCAGCCTAAGAATCTATCAAGAGGAAAATAAGCATCAAACCCATTATTAAAGCACTGTTCTTTCAAAAGAAAAGCTAGTGCATTTTTTCTTCCAAACAGTACTTGAAGTGTGTTATTGAATGCTACCTTTAAGAAAACAAAAATCTATACACATATAATAAAGCATATAAAGATATATACATATTAAACAGGATTTATTCTTCTCTCTATGTAGTATCATTTTTAAATCATTAAAATGTACTTTGTTTCTTTTAATATTCTTCTATCATTCCCTTTTCAGTACTATCTTATCTTCTTTATTGTTAGACATGCTGAAGTGTACAACATGCAATACTAATGTGGTAAATTTCATGTTTTCTTAAGTATGGATTTGAAAATATGATGAAAGATTAATGTTCACTTGAATGTGGATTTGGAGATATCACACTTAAAAATTTGATGTATCATGAATATTTTCTCTTGAGGGCTTTGAAAATATGTCCTTACTGATTGTTATGTACAATCCATAGTCAGCTGCAAGCTACTCATGACTGTATAGCTAAGTATAAATGATTTGACTGTGAGTCAACTCCTTATGCATATAGAAAAATGTCTTGTGTAACAGTTATATTTCAAGAGCAATTCAATTATAGCTCTTTTCAAAATCAAGGAAAGATATTCTGAGTATGCCAAGGTATTTGCAATAACAGCCTCTCAGCATCGTATTAATATAGATGATAAATACAGTTTTTTATACAAAATCTGAATATTATGAATTGTAAATGTGTAAGTATGGATGTGAGAGTTGGACTGTGAAGAAGGCTGAGCACCGAAGAGTTGATGCTTTTGAATTGTGGTGTTGGAGAAGACTCTTGAGAGTCCCTTGGACTGTAAGGAGATCCAACCATTCCATTCTGAAGGAGATCAGCCCTGGGATTTCTTTGGAAGGAATGATGCTAAAGCTGAAGCTCCAGTACTTTGGCCACCTCATGCGAAGAGTTGACTCATTGGAGAAGACTATGATGCTGGGAGGGATTGGGGGCAGGAGGAGAAGGGGATGACTGAGGATGAGATGGTTGGATGGCATCACTGACTCGATGGACATGAATCTGAGTGAACTCTGGGAGTTGGTGATGGACAGGAAGGCCTGGCGTGCTGTGATTCATGTGGTCGCAAAGAGTTGGACACGACTGAGCGACTGAACTGAACTGAAGGTTTCTTTATTGAAACATTATTTATAGAAATTATTTCACCTAAAGTAGTTTATACTCATAACCACTGATTAAATACACTTCTGATTTTAGTGAATGCTAAGACCACTCTATAAATGACATTGAATTTTTTATTTAAATTATAAAGAATCTTTCTTACAAGAAAATTAAGTAGCTAGACCAAGATCATAGACAGACATTTGTGGTGGAGAGAATACCAACTTTCGTCTAATGAAAGCCATATATTTCATTTTATTTATGCTATATTTATTTATATTAAATTACAAAACTAGATTTTTTTGGTTGAATTTGGGCAATTAAAGCATCTATGGTTGAATGACAACCAAAGCATTTATAATTATTTTTATTCTCTCAATGTCATTATCTTGGATCTTCAGATTTGGTCTTCTGCCATTCTTGACCTTATGTTTACCCATTATGTGTATGCAGTTCTATTTGAAACACAGGAGAAGTTATTTTGTTTAGTTTCATTTATAATGGAGGAGTGGAATTTTTGAAAAATGAATGATAATTAAATTTCTTTAAAATTTATAAACTTCAATATGCCAGACAGAACTTAAAGCCAACCAAGTCCCTGTGTTCCCGTTCAGTACTTCTCATCTTACACCAGTGTTTATGCAGGTGGCACCAAGTTATAAAGAATCTTAGGGAAGGCTCTCAAGGAGAGATCACGACAAATACAGAGCCTAGAGCATATACACTGAAGTGTCAGTAGATACAATGTTCTACTTCTTGTCAGGTGAAGTGAAGTGAAGTCGCTCAGTCATGTCTGACTCTTTGTGACCTCCTGGACTGTAGCCTACCAGGCTTCTCCATCCATGGGATTCTTCAGGCAAGAATACTGGAGTAGGTTACCATTTCCTTCTCCAGGAGATCTTCCCAACCCCGGGGATCTAACCCTGGTCTCCTGCATTGGAGGCAGACGCTTTAACCTCTGAGCCACCAAGCAAATCAATAGATAAAAGGTTCAGTAGATAAAAGTGTCAGTTGATAAAAGGTTCTATCTACTCCTTGTCAGGTAGAGAGTCATAAATAAATGCGCATTGCTTGCATATAACTCTCAAGTTTCTTTCAGCAACTGATTACCAAATCACTGAAGTTGAATTCTTTAATGATAATTTGGTACCTCCAGAATTTTTCCTTCCTTGAGAAAGAAATGGCAACACATTCCAGTATTCTGGAGAATCCCATGGACAGTGCAGCTTGGCAGACTATAGTCCATGGGGTCACAAGAGTTGGACACGACTTAGTGACTAAACCACCACCTCCACCAGAATTGTTATCAGGCAAAGCAATGACAAGTTCTTTAGTCTGTGAATCAACAGGGATCTATTGGTCAGAACTGATTTAACACAGTAATAACCAATAAATATAGTGTTGAATTATGGTTAATTTTATCCAATAGCAATAAGAAAGAGGAGAAAGATAAAAAGAAAAGGAGGAGAAGATGGACGAGGAGGAAAGGGAAGGAAAAGTAAGTGCAGTTATTCCTTGCCCAAACACGTTACCAGAGTATACAAGAAAAAAGAGGATGCATATATTGCCATTCAGGATTCTGTTTGTCTGTGAAAATGAGTAAACTCCCTTTAGCCTGTGAGTGTTATCAGGAAGGAGCTAGTCTGGGTTTCTCTTTTGGAGGAATCAGATGGAAGTCCAATTCACAGCCCTCAGTTTGTAACCTACCTGCAAAGTTAAAAAAAAAAAAAAAAGTGCCTTCTCTTTTAGAAGATGTTTGGGCTTGTTTGTGTGTTATGCAATTTAGACTATTTGGGTTTTGCAATGGCTAAACCCAATATATAGAGAATTTAATATATAATTAAATATAATATATATGGAATATGTGGAACACAATATAATAATTCCAGTATAATATATATAGAATTTTTAGGAGAAATAAATTTGGCATTGAAATATAGTAGTATTAAATTTTTAATGAAATTTCTTGTATTGTTATTTATAATTTCAAAAACTTTCCATTCTTACAATCTTAGTTTTACTCATACTTACTTGTTTTCCATTTCCATTTCCTCTTCTATTTCTTTAAAAATTGTTTCATATGCTTTGAGTACGCAACAGTCAAAATGTCAATTAGGAAGCCATAATTTATATGCTTTTAAGAATAGTTAACACAATTATAAAGATATTTGCATCTAAAAGTTTTGTTTTACTAAAAATTTGAAAACAAGAAGAGCCTGAGAAATGTAGGAAAATATGGGCATTTCTAAAAGGTAATTTATAGTTTTTAAGAATGACATGAAATAAGGCTAAACAGTTTTCTAATTCTTATTCCCTTTGAAAACCTCAATAAGAGCCTTTTACATTTAATATGCATGTCTAAATTTGATGAATGAATTTTAAATAATATAATTTTAAAAGGAATTTTATTGATTGCCTTGATTTTTTTAATCAAACTATAAAAGTTTTAACTAGCAGAGAGAAAATGAATTTAAAGAAATAAATCATTTATAGATGGATATTAAGCATGTTTTAAACTAATTGCTCAATACTTATTTCTCTTATTTTAATATACTTAAATATGTTAGTAATAATTTAAACATCTCTCCTTTTTCTGAATAAATTTGTATTAATTTAATCCCCAAATTATTTTAGATACTCATTCTCATACACATATTTTGATCAATTTAAATTTAGTGTATTTTGAGACTATTAAAATAATTTTAAGGCTTATTTATATGGATGATGATGCATACAAGTTGACACAGACTTATTTAAATTAAATATGAATCACAAATAGAATAAAGGTAAATTCAGCAGATTTTTAACCAATTTTACAGCACTAAATATGTTCCCTATTAAACTCATTAACAGACCAAACAATTATTAGAGCTTTTAAATAAAGTTTTGTGACATCTCATTTTTTTGTAGTGGCAACTCAAAGGTACAGACTTTTAGACTGAGGTTTTAAATATTTCTTGAATGAATTCACTATCAGAGTTATTTTAGTAGGAGTCATCAGTACAACTGGCTCTTCCAATTATAAAGTTATATGATCCAAAATTCCAAATTAGCATAGTTATGCAATCAGGAATCCATAGGTCCTGGTTTCCATTATTAATATAAATGTCTTGGCATACCAATGATGATTAATTCTGGCACCTATAAAAAGTTATGGGTTGCACAGTAGTGGAGCAAGTTTTTTGCTTCGTTTTGTTTTTCTACTCCTATTAATCTTATGAGAAATGTAGTTTTGTTCTTCAGAGGATACACTCTAGTAAAGTTCATCTAGTAAAAGTTAAGATTCCAAGGTTAGGTGGATCTACAAGGCAATGGCACCCCACTCCAGCACTCTTGCCTGGAAAATCCCATAGACGGAGGAGCCTGGTGGTCTGCAGTCCATGGGGTCGCTAAGAGTCGGACATGACAGAGCGACTTCACTTTCACTTTTTGCTTTCATGTATTAGAGAAGGAAATGGCAACCCACTCTAGTGTTCCTACCTGGAGAATCCCAGGGACGGGGGAGCCTCATGGGCTGCCGTCTATAGGGTCGCAGAGAGTCGGACATTTAGCAGCAGCAGCAACACATCTAACAAAGCAATAATAAAAAGGGTCTAAGTGAGTAGGAATTTTGAAACCGCTTGGTGGCATTTTGGCTCCAAGGAGCTGAGTGAGGTTTTTCATGTCTCAGTACAGAAAGAATTCAGCAAGAGACAAAGTGATAGGTAAGAATGACTTGTTAGGATAGGATGCTTGTAAGACAAGCAGGCAAGTGAGCATTGCACTGCTGTGAGTACTTAGGGGGTTACATTTTTATACAAAGGAAAAAAAAGTGGAGAAGACCACCTTTTCCCTCTTTCTAACATCATTAACTCCTCTTGTATATTGGGCAAGGAAGTTTTTGACCATATATGGTACATCCAGGACTGTCATGGCACTATGGAAAAATTATCTCAGGTCTCAGTCAATGAGGGTTTTTCACTTTGACATTTCCCCTTGATCTCAGAAAGGCATCTATGAGGAGTGACTTGAAACAAGATCTTAGTTCCCTGCCCAAGAATTGAACCTCGGTAGCCTGGATGAAAACTAGGAGTCTTAGCAGTTAGTCCACCAAGGGCTAGAGGCTAGAAGCAAAATTCCCTTGGCACTTGCCCACACTGAAAAATGTATTTTGAAGGAAGGCAAAAACTGTAAAAATAGGTGAAAAGTGAAAATGAAAGTCATTCAGTCATGACTGACTCTTTGTGATCCCATGGATCATATAGTCTATGGAATTCTCCAGACCAGAATATTCTAGTGGGTAGCTGTTCCCTTCTCCAGGCGATCACAGAGTTTATTATTAGAGACACAGTCCAACAAGTGGGGGAGCATACAGAGAAACTAAGACAGAAACAAGACAGAGATACACACTCAGATAGAAAAGGTGTGAGTGTCCTCAGTAATGAGGAGGAGTACGATAAAGAGGTGGTTAAATTCGTTTGTATAGGGCAGGTCTTCCAGATTTTTGTGTTCAGTTCAGTTCAGTCTCTCAGTCGTGTCCGACTCTTTGCGACCCCATGAATCGCAGCATGCCAGGCCTCCCTGTCCATCACCAGCTCCCGGAGGTCACTCAGACTCATATCCATCAAGTCAGTGAGGCCATCCAGCTCATCCTCGATCATCCCCTTCTCCTCCTGCCCCCAATCCCTCCCAGCATCAGAGTCTTTTCCAATGAGTCAACTCTTAGCATGAGGTGGTCAAAGTACCGGAGCTTCACCTTCAGCATCACACCTTCCAAAGAAATCCCAGGGCCGATCTCTTTCAGAATGGACTGGTTGGATCTCCTTGCAGTCCAAGGGACTCTCAAGAGTCTTCTCCAACACCACAGTTCAAAAGCATCAATTCTTCGGCTCTCAGCCTTCTTCACAGTCCAACTCTAACATCCATATATGACTCCTGGAAAAACCATAGCCTTGACTAAATGGACCTTAGTCGGCAAAGTAATGTCTCTGCTTTTGAATATGCTATCTAGGTTGCTCATAACTTTTCTTCCAAAGAGTAAGTGTCTTTTAATTTCATGGCTGCAGTCACCATCTGCAGTGATTTTGGGACCCCCCAAAATAAAGTCTGACATTGTTTCCACTGATTTCCCCATCTATTTCCCATGAAGTGATGGGACTGGATCCCATGATCTTCATTTTCTGAATGTTGAGCTTGAAGCCAACTTTTTCACTCTCCTCTTTCAGTTTCATCAAGAGGCTTTTTAGTTCCTCTTCACTTTCTGCCATAAGGCCGGTGTCATCTGCATATCTGAGGTTATTGATATTTCTCCCAGCAATCTTGATTCCAGCTTTTGTAGCTTTAGCCAATTATCTGGTTTCTTTTTCCACACTTGATCTGCCCTAGAGCCTTCCCCAACATGTATACATGACTTTTTTCCAAGATGGATTCCAGCCCAGAGGTCTATAAGGGGCCTTGCAATCACTTATTCTAGGGTGGTGCTGCCTTCTTTTTGATCCCCAAGGAGACTTTCTGCACATATGCAGTTTCTATCTTGCTCCAAGGATGGAAAAAATATGTGAACTCTTGATCTTTTACACAAACAGGGTTTAACCCTCTCTGTCACTGCCATAACTGTTATCTTAAAGTGTCCACAGGAGGAAAGTCCAGGTTACTCTGTTCCTGTTATTTCCATCTCAAAGTGCACACAGGAGGCTGGTGGTAAATATCTAGCCTAAAGCCCATCTGCCTCCTTAGAAATATGAACAGGAGGCTAATTGTAAATGCCTAGCCTGGAGCCCATCTATCTCCTACCTCAATCTCTCTATATATTATTGTTTTTGTGTATGTGCAGAGAGCATATCTTGGGGATATTAACTTGTTGACATCACTGGAAAGGTTGTAGGCTTTATTTTTCCCACTAGTGTTTTATTTTCTTGAGGCATAACTCTTGTGTCCGTTGAATGGCTTTATTACTAAGCAAGTTAGCTTGGCTTTGTTGTCGATCTGGCTTTGATGCTAAGCGACTTGATTTGCTTTCTGAGTCAAGCAAGCTCACACATCGTTTCAGGAGTTTTCCATTACTTTCTTGAGTGATCATTAACTTACTGTGGTCTCCCAAAGCCCCCTAAAATTTACTCTTTATCTGCAATCCCCTAGTGAGATTTCTGAACTATTTGACTATCCTACTCTATCCCAATCAATTTGATGTGAAGAAAGTTCTGTAATATATGCTAGATGTATGCTTCATATACAGAGAGCAATTACAGCAAATGTAAACCATCATCAGACAATAGAGAGAAAAAATGCACAAAATGCCTCAAAACCAGGAAGCCTGACACATACTACTAGCAAGTGCTGGTTCTGTAGGCATAGTCCTATTAAGTCAGCAGCTTCAATGGCAGAGCCCTCCAGCTATCTCACTGAGCCCAATTTCAAATCATCAGTCTCACTGTAATCAGTAAACAAAACTGACAAGCTAGTACAAGCCTCCACTACCTCCTCAGATCCATCGTCACAAAGCAACACTATTAATCAGTGTTTCATACCTTGACCAGAGGACAGTGTCATACATATGTATCTCTTATTTCACTAAGAAAGCTAAGACTAATTTCAGATCTCCTGAAATTAATTTTTACAGCATAGTTGACCTGCCAAGTGACAGTCAAGGCCTTCTTATGACAAAATGCTCATTCTTAGATCGTCAACAGTACTTGCCTTATAACATCAGATATAGTCCAGTAATCAAAAGCTACATACAGATTCCAAATGTTTGTAATACACAAATGTTTGGGTTTGGTATGGAAGCATGTAGCTAAACCACACAGTAGTACCAGTATAAACTTTTCATATTTCTGTACCAACTGTAGTTTTTCACCCCCCTGATAAACAACTTTCTGTACTGCATGGTGTATATTTGCTGAATGAGTAAGAAAACAATCTACTATCTACCATCAATCAAGTCTAAGTCTTCCTCAGGCTAGTTCTCTATGAGGAAAATACCCTGATGGGGCTTTAATTCAGTCTCCCAGTACATATTGCAAATATTTCCCAAATTCAGGTGTTTGAAAAAACTTAACCATATTCCACACAGAATCCTTATGTAGGCTTTTATTTAAAAGTAAATGAAAGAGAGAATACAGGCAAGCATTGAGGTTCCACAAAACATCTTATGAGCAAGCTTCCCAGGAGTCTTAATTCACGTGTTCTGATCTTGTTCTGTCTCCAGCTTAAACCACCAATATCTATGCAAAGAACGTTAACTTTCAAAGCAAAAGTCCTAAGATGGGTTTTTAATTCTCTCTAGCTGTATAAGCCAGATTGACTTAACTGGTTAGGCTGGTTGCAAACCATCATCAGTAAAGAAAATAAGTTCAGGGGATTTCCAGCAGTAGTTTAGAAATTTAAATAATTCATCATAAATTCCACTACCCTTACCTGAGCCAGGAGTCAGAAACTGGATATTCAGGATTGCCCAGGATATAATGTCTCCAACTCCCCTGTAACTGAAATCTGTCTCAGATAATTATGGTAATAAATACTAGTATTATCATATCATGAAATCAAAAGATACTTTAAAGAGGCTTTATTTTCTTGGGCTTCAGAATCACTGCAGATGGTGACTGCAGCCATGAAATTAAAAGATGCTTGCTCCTTGAAAGAAAAGCTATAGCCAATTAGACAGCATATTAAAAAGCAGAGACACTACTTTGCTAACAAAGGTCCATATAGTCAAGGCTATATTTTTTCCGATAGTCAGGTATGGATGTGAGAGTTGGACTATAAAGAAAGCTGAGCACCAAAGAATTAATGCTTTTGAACTGTGATGTTGGAGAAGACTCATGAGTCCCTCGGACTAAAAGGAGATCCAACCAGTCCACTCCAATACTTTGGCCACCTGATGAGAAGAGCTGACTTATTTGAAAAGACTGCAATACTGGGAAAGATTAAAAGCGGGAGGAGAAGGGGATGACAGAGGATGAGATGGTTGGGTCTCACCAACTCAATGGACATAAGTCNAAGACTCATGAGTCCCTCGGACTAAAAGGAGATCCAACCAGTCCACTCCAATACTTTGGCCACCTGATGAGAAGAGCTGACTTATTTGAAAAGACTGCAATACTGGGAAAGATTAAAAGCGGGAGGAGAAGGGGATGACAGAGGATGAGATGGTTGGGTCTCACCAACTCAATGGACATAAGTCTGAGTAAACTCCAGGAGTTGGTGATGGACAGGGAGCCCTGGCGTGCTGCAGTCCATGGGCTCGCAAAGAATCAGACATGATGGAGCAACTGAACTGAACTGAGCTGATTATCATATCATGCATATTATATATATATATATATATATATA
>SJYA01011908.1:0-11691 GCA_006410615.1 Neotragus moschatus
GGACCCACCTGGTGGTCCGGCGGTTATGGCTTTGTTTTCCAGTGTAGGGTCTGTCTGCCAGTTCTGTCCGTGGCTGTGGAGGTAAGACCCCACAGGGCTCACAGTCAAACGACCAAAACATAAAATGGAACAACATTGTAACAAACTCAGTAAAGACTTTTAAAATGGTCCACATCCAAAAAAAAAAAAAATCTTTAAGAAAAAAATGAAGAAGGAACATCCCACCCTGGCAAGAGTCGTCTTTCTTTTGGATCCTGTCACAGCTCACCTGCTCTTGAGTAATTCGTGAACTCAAAAAGCAGTAACGCGCTTGGGCTTCCTCGGTGGCTCAGCAGGTGAGGAGTCCGCCNCAAAAAAAAAAAAAAATCTTTAAGAAAAAAATGAAGAAGGAACATCCCACCCTGGCAAGAGTCGTCTTTCTTTTGGATCCTGTCACAGCTCACCTGCTCTTGAGTAATTCGTGAACTCAAAAAGCAGTAACGCGCTTGGGCTTCCTCGGTGGCTCAGCAGGTGAGGAGTCCGCCTGCCTTGCAGGAGACACAGGAGACCTGGGTTCGATCCCTGGGTCTGGAAGATGCCTTGGAGGCGGGCATGGCAACCTACTCCAGTGTTCTTGCCTGGAGCATCCTATGGACAGAGGAGCCTGGTGGGCTACAGTCCGTGGGGTCGCAAAGACTCAGACACAGACGGCAGCTAATTCTCCCACCTGGGCCAACAGCGTAAATGAGCCAGACGAAGGCCGGTGTTCACGCAGGAGCCTTATCTTCTCACGGAAGACAGTGAACCAGTGAGCGGGCCACCAGCAACTCCAGGCGGGACAGGAGGCCCTGGAGGCTGGAGCAACAGAGGGTCAAAGGGTAAAGTGACCAGGGGGTTTATCTCAGGGAGCAGGAAGGTGACATTTATGCTCGGATCTGGAGGAACAGTGTCCAGGCAGAAGACACAGCAAGTGCGAGGACCCCCAGGTGGACAGAGCCCGGTGGGCCCAGGAAGAGAAAGCAGGCCAGGGAGGGGTGCAGGGCTGCAGGTCGCAGGGCCCGGTCGTGAGGCTTGGCCGGGGACGACGGATTTTATCCTGTGTGCAGGGGAAGCCACTGATGCGGGTGAGCAGTGGGTCTGCTGTATGGAGCCCCTTTTGCCTGGGAGTGGGGGCCCAGGGATGCCCCTGAGTCTCTCCCGGGCCTCCAGGGCAGGAGGAGCCCAGGGGGCAGCGTGGACCTGGCTGGGGGAACCGCGGCTCCGCATCAGCTCCGCAGAATGGCGTGAGCCCCGTCTCTGGGAGGGGTGCAGGCAGGCCCTGGGTCACACCAGGGGCATTTGCGTGGCTAGACCGGCGTAGCTGGGGGTCAGCTCAGAGCACTGCTGCTCTCCCTAGTGCTGGGGGCGGGGACAGGCTAGGGAAACATCTGAGATGGGAAGGAGGTGTGGATTCCAGCAAGACGGAGAGGGGACCCTGGTCCTACAGCCTGGCCGCGAGCCCAGCACGTCTGAGTGTTCCGCAAGGCTGCTTCTAACACATGGGGAGGTCTACCTCGTTCTCAGACTGGAAGACTCAGTTTTGTTAAGATGACCATGATGCCCAGGGCAATCTGCAGAGGCAGGGCGGTTCAGTTCAGTCACTCAGTCGTGTCTTTGTGACCCCATGAACCTCTTTGTGACCCCATGAACCGCAGCACGCCAGGCCTCCTTGTCCATCACCAAATCCTGGAGGCCACCCAAACCCATGTCCATCGAGTCGGTGATGCCATCCAACCATCTCATCCTCTGTCACCCACTTCTCCTCCTGCCCTCAATCTTCCCCAGCATCAGGGTCTTTTCAAATGAGTCAGCTCTTCACATGAGGTGACCAAAATATTGGAGTTTCAGCTTCAACATCAGTCCTTCCAAAGAAATCCCAGGGCTGATCTCCTTCAGAATGGACTGGTTGGATCTCCTTGCAGTCCAAGGGACTCTCAAGAGTCTTCTCCAACACCACAGTTCAGAAGAGTTAGGGCAATCCGTCTCAAATTCCCAACGGCGCTTTTTCACCAGAACAACAACAACTGTTTTTCTTTTTTTTTTCCAGTTTGTATAGAAACACAAAAGAGCCACGAAAGTTAGCCAGAGCGATCTCGAGAAAGAACGGGGCGGGAGGGAGGAATCAAGCTACCTGACCTCAGGCTGTTCTACAAAGCTGCAGTCTCAAAACCCAAGAGCAGTGGCACGGAAAACAGACGTGGCGACCACTGGACAGGGCGGAAAGCTCAGAAACAAACCCGCACACTTGCGGTCAGCTAGCCCCCAACAGGGGAGGCGAGAGCGCGTGGAGTCAGAGCGTTCTCTAACACCGTGTACAGAGATACACTCAAAATGGAGTAAAGACCTAACAATCAGACTATACACTGTAAAACTCCCAGAGGGAAACGTCAGCCTAACACTCGGACATAGCCCGCAGCAGTGTATTTTTGGGTCCATCTCCTAGAGTGATGGAGATAAAAACAAACAAATAATGAGACCTAACGGGGGAGCCTGGTGGGCTGCCGTCTACGGGGTCGCACAGAGTCGGACACGACTGAGGCGACTGAGTGAGTGAGTGAGTCCAAATTAAGAGCTTTTGTACGGCAAAGGAAATCGTAAACAGACAAAGACAACCTACGGACTGGGAGAAAATGTTTGCAAACGATGTGGCTGACAAAGAATTAACTAATTTCCAAAATATACAAACAGTTCATACAGTTTAATGTGTGTGGGGGGGTGGGGAACAAACCCGAAACATCCAATCAAGCTTAGCAGAAAACATAGTTATTTCTCCAAAGAAGACAAACAGATGGTCAACAGGCATACGAAAAGATGTTCAACATCCTTAACTGTCAGACAGAAATGCAAATCAAAACTACAAGGACGTATCACCTTATACCTATCAGAATGGCCATCGTTCAAAAGTCTAGGGACTTCCCTGGTGGTTCAGTGACTGAGACTCTGCCTTGCAATTCAGCGGATGCAGGTTCCACCCCTGATCGGGGAACTACGACCCGGCAGGCCACGGGGCAACTGAGCCCACGCAACTCAGAGCCTGTGCAACCAGGCAACNAGGACGTATCACCTTATACCTATCAGAATGGCCATCGTTCAAAAGTCTAGGGACTTCCCTGGTGGTTCAGTGACTGAGACTCTGCCTTGCAATTCAGCGGATGCAGGTTCCACCCCTGATCGGGGAACTACGACCCGGCAGGCCACGGGGCAACTGAGCCCACGCAACTCAGAGCCTGTGCAACCAGGCAACTGCTGGGCTTGTGCCACGTGGACCCCACGGGCCTCAGCTGCCGTGCCTGTGCACCGCCAAGTACCCAGCCTGCAGGCTCTGGAGCCCACGTGCCACAAAGAAAGATCCCGCATGATGCAACCAAGACACCCCCAAAAGTTTCGTTTTTTTTTTTTTTTTTAAGTCTCCAAAATAGTAAATGCCGGAAAGTGTGCAGAGAAGAGGGAACCTTCCATAAAAAGAACGAAATAATATCACTGGCCACAATGTGAGCGGACCTGGAGATTAGAGAAAGACAAAGAGCATGTGGTATCACTTATCTGTGGCATAAAGAAAGAGAATACGAATGAACTTGTCCACAGAACAAAAATGGAGGCGCGGACACAGAAAACAAAGTTACGGTTACAAAAGGGGATGAGGCGATGGATTAGGAGTTTGAGATTAACAGATAACACACACACCGATACAGAAAATAAACAACAAAGACCTACTGTATAGAACTGGAGAAGGGAATGGCTTCCCACTCCAGCATTCTGGCCTGGAGAATTCCCTGGGCAGAAGAGCCTGGCGGGCTACAGTCTGAGGGGTCACAGAGAGTCGGACACGCCTGAATGACTAACACACACACTCACTGCATAGCACAGGGAACTGTACTCAGTATCCTGTGATAACCGACCATGGAAAAGAGTCAGGAAAAGCAAGCATGTGAGCACGCAACTGAATCACGCTGCTTTACACTTGAAACTAACACAACGCTGCAAGTTAACGATTTGTTGCGGTTGAGTCGCTAAGTCATGTCCAACTCTTTTGCGACACCTCTGCCCGTGGGATTTCCCAGGCAAGAACACTGGAGCGGGTTGCTGTTTCCTCTTCCAGGGGAGCTTCCCCACCCAGGGATGGAACCTCTGCCCCCTGCATTGCAGATGGACTCTTTACCATACCACTGAGCCACCTAAAGGAGAAAAAATTTCCTTCCAGATTCTCCCAGCGGCCTTGGAGGCGGCTGCATTGTCACGCCAGCAACAGAAAGGGGTGATGGAGGCAGAGAATTACGGGGTTTACACAGGTAGTCAGGGATAGGCCGGGACCGGAACACAGGCCACGCGGTTAGGTGCCCGGAAGGGGCGGGGAGCGAGGTTTTACTCCAGCATTCTGTGTCAGGAGTTAGGCAGAAGGGTTGTTTTTTGAGTTTCGCTTTTTGTTTTGGTCTCGGAAGTGGGGCGGGGGGGAAAGACCCCTCAAGCCCCCTGACCTCGCACACTCACAAAGGCGGCTGGGCCAGTGGGTGTGAATGCTACCCCAGATGTCCCCCTGCCCCGTGACCCCAGGGCAGCCAGCCGGTCTCCTCGCCTCAGTTCTCCCGTCTGTACCAGCGGGCTGGGCTCACAGTTCCCGAGGCCAACCGCGGCGGTGCCAACCTTGGCCTCGGGGTCGTGACGGCTGTCCCTTCTGAGGGCCCAGTGTCCGCGGCCCCGACCTGGTGGGACTGGTCTCTCACAGCTGCCCCGCGTTCAGCGCCCCCAGGCCGTGGCGATCAGAGCCCGACCAGGGTGTTAGAGCGGGTCGGTGCCTGGTGCCGGCGCATGGTGGGCAGAACCTCCGGTGGGCCCACGGTGCTGTCGATCAGATGGCCCCCCCAACTCCGGCCCAGGTGGTTGGCCGAGTCCTACTATTAGAAGCCGCTGAAGCCAACCAGGGATTCGGGGACTCGAGTTCCACTGCCCATACTTTCAGGGACTCCTGCGTCCTGAGGCAAACTGTCCCCTCTTGACTCTACAGCAGAGTCTTGCCCCATGGCCACAGAAGCAGAGCCCAGAACCAAGGTCACCTCCGAGGCGGGCAGAGCCCCTCTCTCACAATTGCCAAAAGCCCCCTGGGAATCACCAGCAGGCCTCCTGACTGCAAATTAGGCAGAAACGCTCCCCCTGGCACTCAGCCTATGTTGCTCTAAAGCGTCTGTCCGACCCTTCTGTGACCCCATGGACTGTAGCCCGCCAGGCTCCTCCATCCATGGGATGCTCCAGGCAGGAACACTGGAGTGGGTAGCCCTGCCCTCCTCCAGGGGATCTTCCCAACCCAGGGATCGAACCCGCGTCTTCTGCATCGCAGGCAGTCTGTACCGTTTGAGTCACCAGGGAGGCCCCAACTAATCACCTAATGCCAGGCTTCCAGCAGGAACTTTCTGTCTTGAGACTGTAAGAACTGGCTGCTGGCCTGGCCTGGGCTCTTCCTGGCCTGCTGAGGGGTCAGCCCTCTGTGGGTGCTTGTAGCGCCTTCATTATCTCTGCTATCTGTTCTTAATAAACCCACTCCTTTCTGAAATACTCCGTGCCTGGAAATTCTTTTCCAACCAGAGCTGGGACTCTACTCACCTCAGGGTCTCCAACCTGAGAGAATAACAACCCCCCACCGCCCCCACCGGCCCCCTCTTCCCGCTCTAAGGAATGTCCCCGGGGCAGGGCTGAAAGCCCTCTGTAAATGGTAAAGAGCTTGCTAAACATAAAGGGCTGTGTCAGAATGGAACCCACACGTTTCGGATTTTAAAAGGAAATTTTATTTTCATGTTATAAGGTGATTACAAACTCCTCTAAAAAAAAAAAAAGCAAAGATAAATTTAAAATATTGATATACATATTTATCTAAAAAGCCAAAGAGGAAAAGAAACACCCTGCAAAATACAGGGATTTGTATCAGAAAACATTTATACACAAAAGCTTGTATACAGCGAGACTGAATTACACACCAAGGATCTTATTCAAATACAAATGCTCCTCAGAAGAGTCTCTTGTTGCTTGATATATATATTTTTTCTTTTACAAAAGTTTAAAATATCTTAAAAATAGTTTGAAGTTTCAAAAAAAGTCCTGATGAACCAGACATTTCTGGAAGGAGGCAAGGACCCACGTTCTTAGCTTTCTCTTGTGCTAAATACAGTCACAGTTGCTAGGGATTTGAAAATTAATTGGGTAAAAATAAACACAAAAATGAAGTGGACATCTCAATTTGAAGTCACATATATGAGATGCTTCAGCAGCCCCCTGCCCAGGGAACACAGCAGAACGTGTCTGCAGCGACACCCCTGGAGAGGGCGCCCCTCAGGGACAAAGGCTGCTCTCTGGCGCCTAGTGTCCATGCCCCTCTCCGAGTTTTGATGCCTGAGCTGTGTCGTTTTGTGCTTGTTGGGTTTTTTGCACAGTGATATTCTCGGTGTCCACGCGGACGGCCTGGCCCCCCTGACCTTGGGTCTGAGGGCTGGATGGGACCTCTGGCCACCTCGTGGGGGTTCCCTTGGATTCTTTCCTGGCCAGTCTCTGAGGCCTGGGGGTGGGGAGGGATGGTGTGGGGCTGGGGAGGGCTGGGAGATGCTGGCTGGGCCCCTGACTGCTGTGTGGCACCCAGGGACACGGGGACACTCTGGGCCAGGCTGAGTAGGACCTCCTTTCCCCTTACACTGCCCTCCTCCACTGTCTTGGGGACCTAGGGCGAGACTGTGGGACCATAGGCTTTGCAGAGGGAGCTGCCAGGGCCCAGAAACCATCCGGGCCGCTCTGTGATGGCCGTGAATGTCCCACGTGGCCTCAGGCTAGATCCTGCCATCTCCTGCATCCAAGGCTCCCAACGCCTGGCTCCCGGAGGCCTGCTGGGTTGGGGGCTATGGGGGCCAGGGCTGCCTGTCCCACTGAACTGCAGCTTGGGGTCCAACTGGCCCCTGAGGACACTCATAGGGTCCCCGGACTCTGGGGACAGAGCATGCCCTTTGCCGTAAGGCTGGTCTTTGGTCTTCAAGACGAATGTGCCCCTTTGCCAATGAAGGCGCTGACTGGGGGACCCAGGAAGCCTCTCCATCACTGGGGACCACAGCAATGAAAAGGGCCTGGGCAAGCCCAGCTCCACGGAGCATCTCCCCAGGTGAGACTGTCCTGGGGCCCGTCCCCATTTCTGCACCCCTAGAAACATCCTTTAAGCCTCCCTCTTGCCTCCCTTCCAGATCTGGCTGCAAACATCAGAATTCCGTCCCAGGCAGAGCATGGGCAGAGGGGTGGGGCGGGGGCGCTGCCCAGAGACAGGCAAACCAGACTCGTGAGCTCCAATGACAAGGTTCCTTTATGCGGAGACATCAGAGGCACACGTCATTACACAAGGTACTCACAAAGCTGAGTTCTGTGGACACACAAGAGCTAGGGGGTCAGGCAGGAGGCTCGCGCCTGGGGCCAGGCGCCCTGGCCCTGGTTTGGGAGAGTGGCTGACCTTCCTTCTAGGTGGGGCCTGGGGACTTGGTCTGCGTGTGTCTTTGGTCTAGAATTTGGTCTGGGAATTGTAGAAGGGGGCTTTTCTGGGCCATTTCCAGAGTGTTGCGATTTGCCAATCATCCCAAAACGCTGTGGCCTTTTGCCAGGGTCCGAGGCCCCCCAAGCCCCTGCACGTGGCCTGTCCCCAGTCACTGACAGTGGTTAGTTTACTAAAGTTCCGTAAGACAAAGGAGAAGAGGTCACATTGCTACACGATAAAACTGGGAAAAAACAAAAACAACACCATCGACTCAGACACAGCGGCAACCAGAAATACACGGTGAGATGGGAACACAGACTTGCCGACGGTCTGGAAGAGGATGGGGCGCTGTTTGGCAGGGTATACGACGTGGAGACAGCGGACTGCGACCACAGGCCAAAGACGGGAGGCTCAGAGTCCCCTCTGCCCCCTGGGGGGGCGACACCTGAGGCCCCACCCCTGCCGGGTTTGGGGAAGGGGGGTCCCAGGACTCATAGAGCCCCTGCTCTGAACGCTGAGCCGGACCGCGCGCTCCGCAGCCCCCGAGGCAATCACTGCCCTTTGTGCGTGACGCTGTTTCGGTTTACTTTAGACTCTGGGCTTGGAAGTGTCTGTTTAAATGGCACAGTTTAGGTCCAGATGCAGGCTGGGCAGGATTCTAAAGGTGAGGTGCCTTCCGTCCTGGTTCAGAGAGGGGCGCCCATTGGAGGGTGCCTGCCCTGACTCAGCTTCTGCCTGCGGTCCCCACCTACTGCACGCCTGACCCTGGCTTCTGTAGGGGAGGGGGAGAGAGCGCTCCCTTAGCTCCCAGGTGACCCGCCTGGGCTGCACCTGGGCCTGAGCTCACAGGAGAGTGTGGGGAGCACCTCGCCCCAATGACAGCTTGCTCCTGGAGCTCCCTGCGAGGTGGCCCCGGGCCGAGGTCTTCAACAAGAGCCTCTGGGAGACGAGGACGAACTGAACGTGGAGAGAGGAGGGAGGAGCGCCCCCTCCCCTGACACCAGGCCCCTCCTGGGCACTTGGGTGCACATCCTTTGGTCCGTTGGCTCACCCCTAGCCCCTCACCAAATACATCACACTTCTCCTACAGGCAGCTTCGAGAGATGCCAGCTGGGGGATCAGCCGGAAGCTGATAGGAGCCCCCTTCTAAGGCAACAGACCCATCCGTGTGAGGTCTGGAGCCTTGAGACCCCCAGTTCCTGCGGGGCCAGCCTGCATTCGCTCCAGGGGATACCCCGGGGAAGGGTGCCTCTCCCTCTCGCCCTGACTATCCACCTTCAACCCTGAAATAAAAGAGACCCTCCAGATGCAGGGGTTCCCGGGGCTCTTAGCATCAGACTTTCGCCGCTGGGCCTCCTCTGTGGACTCTGAGTCCCTTTACTTGAGGGGTTGCTTTACGGCTTGGGCATCTCTCTTGTTGGCTAAGATAAGCGTCACAAGGCGCCTTCCTCTCTCCAGCCCCCTGGGGTCTGGCCAGATAGCTGTTTGCGTCACTTGAACCAGGTCT
Organism: Neotragus moschatus; assembly: GCA_006410615.1. NCBI lineage: Eukaryota > Metazoa > Chordata > Mammalia > Artiodactyla > Bovidae > Neotragus > Neotragus moschatus. The sequence continues at coordinate 9,018 of SJYA01011908.1, forward strand.
GCAGGTACAACACCTTTAAAATTCCACCCAGTGTTCTGGTGGGGGGTGGGGGGCAGAACCTTCTGCCAGCTGCTCAAGCACCGAAGGATTGCTTTTAAAAATGAGATCTATTGCTGGCAAGATCTATTCAAGTGGTAAAAGTGTTTGACAGTCTCTATGTGTGTACATAGTTACATGTAAAAAAAAAATACAAAGAAAATTTTACCAAGTCCCCATAAAATACATCTAATTCCGTATGAAAGTTCTGCCTTGCCCCGGACAGTTGCCCGTGGGTTTGCTTTTTTTGTACAAAACATCCCCAAATTAAAAGGAAATACACATACACACAACACCACACGCGCACACACACACGTGCACACACTCACACACACACACACACACAGAGTAACATTTTCTGTGACAATTGAAAAAATAAACAAAAACCCTAGTGCAAATATAAAGCTCTGTAAACCTGGTCCTACGAGAATCTAATGTTAGTAAACAGCAGAATAGCCTGTCCGCCGGAGAGAGCTCACATCATGGTCTCCACGATGATGTGGGTGGGCTTCCTGAGAGTGCTGTTGACGGCCATGCGGGAGCTGTAGGGCATGGCCCCCTCGCGCTCCACGGCCCAGCGATTGGGTTCCCTCGGGGTCAGCAGGTACTTGAGTCTCTGGAGAAGGAAGGGGGCAGGTGTGGGCAGACGGGTCAGGCCCTGCGGTTTCCCTCTTCACCCCGCGTCCTGCCAGTGTGCTGTGTGACCTTCGCCAAAGCCCTGCCCTCTCTGAACCTCCCATTTTTCATCCACTGGCAAACAGAGGCCTTGAACCAAGGTGCCCCAGGCCCTGAACGAGGGCAGGGCTCCCGGCGGGCAGCTTCCTTGGCCAAGCCCTGCTTTCCACACCTGAGCGCCAGGGGACTCTGCCTCCAGCTCTTTACCCCATAGAGCCGAAATACGCCTCCTCGGGATTCTTGTCCCCGCTCTCTCCCTGACTTGCAAAGCCACTGAGTTTTTGCGGTTCCTGTGCCCGAGGCTGGATGACTCTCTTGAGCCTCCCATGGCTCCCAACCTTCCCAAACTCCCCCATCTCCACAAGCTACAGGTCCTGGCCTCTCCACGTCCCCGCTGGGGGCCTGGAGACCACGCTGCCTGTGTCTGCACTGCCCTGCCCATCAGAGAGGCCAGAGGCTGGACCACCGCCCGGCGCAGGGCAGCTGGTCCTTCCCCAGGTTGCCTGATCATGGGATGGGTGAGGGGGAAAAAAAGCCCCTCTCAGGGCACCCAGAAAACCAAGGCAGAGCTGAGACTTGACCCAGGGCTCCCGCCACCAAGCCCACCTCCTGCCAGGTGGGCCATTCAGAGGCTTCAAGAGGAAGCAGTGGTTAACAGGAAACCCTCTGTCTCGGCATCCACGTTCACTGCAGGTTTACAACAAGGCTCAGAAGCTGCTCGGTAAAAGCTACAATATTTCATTTGAAAATCCAGATTTCCACCTGCTCTTTAAAAACCACGGGATCTGGCAAGCCGAGGCCCACACCTCCTTGATAACCCGGGGTGGGGGGTGCACATCAGAACTGGGAGCCTGACCACCTCCTGGGATGGTGCCCGAACCCCCGCTCCCAGTCCCCCCATACCCCAGCTGGGGCGGCTGCCTGGGCCTGGGAAGAACCAGACTGGAGGCCAACACAGGTGGGTGGAGGCCGGCTGCCTTCAGAGGAGGGGGCTTCGGGGAACTGTCAGGTTGGGTCTGGAGGGTGAGGATCGGATATGACCCGGGGGTGGACTCAAATTCCTCCCCGACACCAACCCTGCTCTGCCCAACCTCTAAACTTGAGATGGAGCAGGATTTTAAAATTAGGCTTCCAAGGGACAGAAGGCAGTGATCTCTTAGGGCGGCTGTGAGCATTGAGCGCTCAGCACTGCCATCCAACGCCGCCGATTAACCCTTCAGCCTCTGGGTGGCAAGAGAAATTCCTGGAAATTCCTGGGGGAGGGGCTGGATCTGTCCCGGGCACATTACATGGGTGCTTTGATAAATGAGAGGGCTATTCAGCATTCTGGCTGAATCCTGGGGTCCTTCCTTGTGGCCTCTGAGGAAACACAATGGACCCAGTGCGGCAGGAACACCCCAGAGGCTTTCCTGGCCCAGACAGACCCCAGCCCCACGGCTTCCTCCCTGGCACACCCCTGCCTACTTCCTCTGTCTCGGGAAGGCCTGNATTCAGCATTCTGGCTGAATCCTGGGGTCCTTCCTTGTGGCCTCTGAGGAAACACAATGGACCCAGTGCGGCAGGAACACCCCAGAGGCTTTCCTGGCCCAGACAGACCCCAGCCCCACGGCTTCCTCCCTGGCACACCCCTGCCTACTTCCTCTGTCTCAGGAAGGCCTGTCCCCTTCTCCCCCTGCCAAGCTCCGACCAACGACATCTCCCCCCACAACCAGTCCCCTGCCCACAAGGAAACTGCCCAGCCCAGGAGGGAGCCAGGGCCCCCGGACATCCTGGCTCCAGATTTTTAAGAGAATAACAATGAAAACAGCCCAGAACAAAACAGTGCCGTCCTGGAGCCAGCCCAAGCCCCAGGGTTAAGGAAAAGTCTAAGAAAAGGACTTCTTGGAAAGAGGCAGGGCCTGCAATCTCCAGGACTGTTGGAGGAATTTCAGAGAGGATGGCGGCAGGATCGGGGGTGGGGGGG
>SJYA01011910.1:0-11393 GCA_006410615.1 Neotragus moschatus
CCGGGATGGAGGGGTGGGAGCAAGGGTGAATTCCCGGCAGCACGGTGGCCATGCTTTCTCCCTTCATTTATCTCAAGGTTCAGAAAGGAGTATGTGAAAACTTGCTGCATATCACATCTTTCGCTGAGAAACAAGAGCAAAGGTGCTCTGTAACTTAGTTTATTTTAAATCAGGACCTGACTTAAATTATATTAAATTATTAAATTATAATGCAAAAGGCTATGTACGCTTGTCCTTTGTAATGAACTTGAAAAGGCTTAGGGCTAGGGAGCCCCCACATACATTTATAGGCTTCCAGGCAATTTTGAAACCAATTATATTTTACTTGAGATGCCTCTGGCTTTAACTGTACACCTTGTTATATTAAAAAATGCTTTAAATTCAGATGAGTATTTACTGTTTTGGAGCTGAAATGGACTGGTGGATATACAGAGCTATAGCAGAGAAAAACTTCTAGAGAGAATTAAAAGCAAAAGTGGGTCTGGGGGGCAGAGCAGGTCAACCAGAATCCCAGGGAGGAGAGAGACTGAGTCTCACCCACCAAGAGGGAACCCACCAGAGGCAAGGTGAAGGCACAAGCTTCCCAGCTTGATTCCCAGAAATCTGAGAGGAAAGGTTCCTGAGATACAACTTCTTGATACTTATTACACTCTCCTCCGCTGAGGGAAGATGGAGTTAGCCAGGCTGTTCTTTCTTAGCTGGGAAAGAAGGCTGAACCCATGACATCAGTTAACACCCCTTTGGCATCAGGATAAGCGTCCCTCAATGTGCTATGGTGTGTGACCCCAAAAAATAGGCTGAGCAGCACTGATTCTGATTCTCAGCTTCTGAAACACACAAGGATGTCCCTCTCTCTTAAATGAGTCCCAGGAAGTTAGCATTTGCATGGAGTCAGTTACCTCTGTCCGGAATTTAGCCAGAGCACCATGAGTCGGAGTCTGGGGTGTGGAAACCATAATGTCGTCCAGATTTTTTCCACTGTGCTACGAGGGGAGACAGGAGGAGAAGGCGAGAGCAAGCTCAGCAGCTGTTATTTACAAGTACAGCTTCTTGTCTGGGTTACATAATGAGTTCAGGAAACTATCAGGGACAATTAACACATATTACATCTCTCCTAACGAAGTCTCAAGAGCCTCACTGGCAGCTCAAAAAAGATGCTTTGGGGACCGTTTGGGGAAATGTGAGGAAGCTGGAGCTGGCTCAGGAACAAATCCCGGGGCTTCCTGAAGGGGGTGATGACCTGAATAGAGAGGCCTGAAGTGAGTAAGAGTGTAGCTTTCCCCAAACCCCTTCTCAGGGACCTCACCTTTCCTGACAGGGATCCAACCCAGGAGGAATATACATGGCTTCCTTGGATTTCTCTTAAAGTGCCAGAGAAGAGCAAGTTAATGGGTAGAAATTGCTTCTGATTGAAGAAAACACCCTTCTTATGTGAGGGAAAGGGGTAACCTATCACAATCAGATCAGATTCTCAGTCCAATTATCTGGGATTGAATCTAAGACTAGTTTGAGGGATCGGTCTCTCTATTGCTGCCAAAATCCACACTCCAGGCTCAGCTCCAACTCCCCAACGGTGATCCCACATACCAGCCACACTGAATGGTTCCGTGGACCTCCCAGAGAATCTGTGCCTTTGCACACACTCTCTCCTGTCTTTCTACTGCTGAAATGTCCTCCAGGACACAGCCGTCCAACACGCACCTCCGTAAATCTCCTATTCATCTGTCCAAAGCCCACCCAGGAAGCACAAGGAGCCCAGTGTCTCCCCAGCACCCAGGGAATGACCTCTATTCTCTGTCTCTTTTACATATCATTTAAGACCCCTTCTTCCAATCCTCTGGAAGCTCTGAAAGATAAGAACTATTTCTATGTTAATTTCTGTATCCTCAGGTCCGAGCAAAGGGCCCAACACACACTAGTCCTTAGTAAATATAAGAGAACGAGTCTTCCTGGCCGGGGCCAGTACAGGAGGTGCTCAACAAATGTATGGAAACTGTGATGTTCTCAGAGCCTTAGGCATCTCCATCTATGTGGGTTTTCAGGCCTTCAGTTCTCCCCACTTCTGACTTCTCACACAGCTCTAGAAAGGCCCTAACCCCTGCACTTCCTTCCTCTACTTCCTCTGGGATTGAAGATCCTCTGGGATTGGGCAGGGTTGGGACACACCTGGCTGCTCTCCAGCAGCCCGGGAGCCACCCGGGGAACTCTGGCTCTGGCCAGAGCTAAGCTGTCACTTACCTGGTGAGGCAGGAGCCCTGCTGGGCCAGGGAAGCGGCGCATCTTGGCCCGGGTGGAGGTGCAGGTGGGTTGCTGGGGTGTCCGGCTGGCAGCGGTGACCAGCCGCACCAGGTGGTTGGTGACGATGGGCGTCTGCAGAGCGGCTTGAGGGAGCGGGGAGGGACCGGGACCCTTTGGGGTGCAGACAGGAGACAGGACAGAAGACGCTGGAGTTCGGGGTTGGGGTGAGCCCTGAGGAAACAGTCCACAGCTGGTCTTTGGGGGAGTAGCACAGCTTGAGTTGGGAGTCCGGAGTCTAAGAAAACGGAGTTTGCCACTTGAACAGATGTTTGGAGACTGGAATGGCTGAGCAGGGAAACGATTTTGAGGGCTGCTCTGAATGGGCCTGCCAGCAGCTTGAAGAGGTTGGGGTGTTCGAGGAGGAGGACCCACGGGAGAGACTTCCCAGTGGGGTGGCTGAGCACAAACCATTGAGGTAGCTGGGACAGGAAAGTTACCTGCGGTTCCAGGTCTCAAGTGAGGTTGTGGAGTCCTGCAGAGGACTGCGGGATCCGGGGGTGCATCCCGGGCTGATGGGATACCCGTTACGTGGGGGGCAGGCACAGGCCCCCTTTGACAAGGTCTGCTCAGATCAGCCACCCGAGCCTTTTTAGCCAATGTGGAGTCCTCCTGCTGCCAGCTAGGCAGGATTTCTGTGACCTCACTGTGAACTCCAAGTTGCAGCTCCAAGCTGGGCCCCTCCAGCTCCATGCTTGCCAGGACCTTATCAAATTCATCTTGTTCAGGCCCCTCGAAGCCACCAGTCACCTGCTCTTTGCTCCTGAAGGTAAGCTGGGGGTGGGAGGCTGAGGACTGGGGTCTTCCTGGCTCTTCAAGCACTTCTGTCAGTGCCACTCTTCCCTGACTGCCAGTCCAGCTGCTGGATGTCGAGACAGGCCCTAGGGGAGCTGCTCCTGTGGGAGGTGGACCCCCAGTGGCTCTAGGCCCACCGCAGATAGGAAGGCGGAGTCCCAGGGCTGGCAGGCCTGCAGCCTCTGCTGGGGCAGTGACTCGAGGCAGCAGCTGGGCCTCCTGTGGCCGGGAGGAGACAGGTCTTAGGCACCCGGCATTTACAGGCCGTGAGCCCGCCAACTGGTTCTCTGCATCCTCCACAGCCGACAAGAAATCCTACAAAGAAGCAGAGACAATGGGTCTTGGCATCTGGAAATCAAGAAGCACTCTGCTTTTACTGTTTCAGGCATGTGGTGTGTCTGTGTGTGCAGATACATGCAAGCAGGAAACCAAGACATGTAAGGCAGTTGTAGACTCTCTCACCACCTTTGACCTCGCCCAAAAGTCTGCCACCAGGCTTCTGCCAGACACATTCTAAGGCTAAGTCTTCAGGTAGCTTCTCTCTTTCTTCAGTCTCGAGGGGGGAGGGGAGAGGTGGGGTGGTGGTGGTGGCAGTTGGAACAGTAAGAGAAGCAAAGGAACCAGGTCACCATGGAGTCAAACAAATTCCCCAGGGCACACACCCATCTCAAGGAAATCAGCTTTCTGGTGTCCAGCCTGTGCACTTAGGAGCTGGTCTTGCTTCGTGTCCTCAACCCACTCTTCCCCGCATCACACACACACACACACACACACACACGCACGCACACACACAGAGTCTTCGGTAAGTCAAAGAGGCCTTGGATCCAGCAAAATAGGCAGAAGTTAAATATAGCTTTTCAGGCAAGTTAAATTAAGTATGGATTCCAGTTGGGAAGCAAGGTGAGATTGACACCTTCAAGCGCAACAGACCTGTTCCGAGGGTGTTTTTGAGTCAGAACTGCTGATTTAACTGACAGGAAGGTCCCCTCCACCCCCACCCCCAGCTGCCGCACTAGATCGTCTAGGCTAGAGAAAGGATCCTTCCTGCTTGGTGTATTATCAGGAGACTAGCATACTCCAACAGGACTACTTTAGGACTTAGTAATAATATTAGAATTACAGCAGGAATAAAATCCTGATGACCCTGGGAGTTGACGGAGCCCTTTTCCCCTGAAGAGCTCCCTCTCAGACATGATGTCATCTGCCTTGGGAAGGGGGAAGGGACTGGTCATGGAACAGAAACTTGAGCTGTCAGAGTCCTTCACGCTTAATTCCATTACTAGCCTAGCAGTCCTACCTTGACCTGGTAAGACCCAGGAGGGTCATTTTTTCAGTCTGTAATTACACATCTCCAAAGCTGAAAGACAAAGACAAGGACACATATCTCCTTGACAAGGCTGGCAGTTTTGACTTATTTTTAAAAACAAAAATCAAGTCCCCAAATGGTAACAAAACACCTAACATGTGAAGCATCTCACTGGGTGCCAGGTACCATGTAAACATTTTATCAGAATTCTCTCAATGAATTCTCACAATGACCCTGTGAATAGGTATATTATTATCCCTGTTTTATGGATATAGAAACCAAGACTCAGAGAGGTTAAGTAACTTCACAGAACCAGGACTGGAACTCATACATGCCTCTGTCACTATGTCTTGGGGCTTCAGGGTATGAGACAAGCCAGAGAGGGAATTTTAAAAGGTCTGTTTTTCCCTTCAAACCTCAGGTTTCAAAAGCTTCAAAGGGAGGGAAGTGTGGGGCTGTGGCTGCCACAAGGGTCCTTGGTGCACCATCTCACTAGGTATAAATTAGGCATCCAGACAAATCTAGAGGTGATTTTTTTTAAAGCAAACCACTGGGAGTCAAAAAGTAGCTCTGAATGGCTTGTCGTTGATAAACCAGAGCAACTCTACTATAATCGTAGTTTAGTAGTGTCNCCTCAGGTTTCAAAAGCTTCAAAGGGAGGGAAGTGTGGGGCTGTGGCTGCCACAAGGGTCCTTGGTGCACCATCTCACTAGGTATAAATTAGGCATCCAGACAAATCTAGAGGTGATTTTTTTTAAAGCAAACCACTGGGAGTCAAAAAGTAGCTCTGAATGGCTTGTCGTTGATAAACCAGAGCAACTCTCCTATAATCGTAGTTTAGTAGTTTCCATGTACATTAGACTGGAGTTACGTCTAATGTTGGTGCTGGCTACTGGTGCTGTATTTTTTTTTTTTTTAGCTTGCTGGGCCTTCGTTGCTGTGTGGGCTTTTCTCTAGTTATGGCGAGTAGGAGCTACACTCTAGTTGCAGTGCACAGGCTTTTCACCGAGGTAGCTTCTCTTGTTGCGGAGCACGGGGCTCTAGGGCGTGTGGCTTCAGTAGCTACGGCATGTGGACTCAGTAGTTGTGGCTCCCTGGCCCTAGAGCACAGGCTCAATTGTTGTGATACATTGGCTTGGCTGCTCCACAGCATCTGGGATCTTCCCAGGTTAGGGATCGAACCCATCTCTCCTGCACTGACAGGCAGACTCTTTACCACTGAGCCACCAAGGAAGCCCAGTGTTGTATTCTTAAGCGATTTAATTGACCTCTGGGGGCTTTATTAACTTAAATCTTGTTTCTTTCTGAGAAGGATTTGACGTAACAATTTTGGGCCACCCAGATGAAACTACATCTGTTAGATCTCAGTGGGAAGACAGCATTGCAGATCACTAGTTCAGTGGTCTCTGGCTGCATCCAGAGATTAAAAATACCCCTGCCCAGGCCCATCCCCAGAAATTCTGATTTATTTGGTACGTGGCAGGGACTCAGCAGAGGTGATTCTAAGATGCCAGCTTCAGGTCTAATCTAATCCCTCATCTCCAGAGAGAGCAGGGAAGGGAAGAATGCTGGAGGCAGAAGAACATCCCTTATGTCATAAGAGAGAAAATGGAAGGCCAGAGAATGAAATACTTCGCCCTGGCTCAGGTGGCCAGTTGGTGACCCTGGGTCCCCAGCTGTCTAGTGGCTGCGCTGTCTCTGCCTCTCCATTAACTTTCTTCCCACATGAAGTATGTCATCATGAAGGTGGATCCAATCATCCACGTGACACAGCTTCCAGGCAAAGGCTCTTATAATTTAAAGGTATGACAATTAAGCAGCTCATCTCTCTGGTTTTTTATTTGTTTTTAAGGCAGTTAAGTGGGTTGTTTATATTTCTCATCATCTCTCAGCCTCTCGCAGAAAAAAAGAGGAAAAAAAGATACACATGTCAGGTAAAAGGAAACTTGGGTTCTAGGCCTGGGTGCCATTTCTGATCACCAACACTTCCTTACCTCATCTTCAAACTCCTCTTCCACAGCAAACAGCTTCTGCAGACTACACGCCTGAAAGGAAAACAAAGCAATTGAGGTTGGAGGAGCAATACCATTTGCAAGTACATTTTGTCTTCACTCTGCTTTTTCCTAATTCTAACAAGACATCAGGTGTACTGTTTTCTGTTTGCTTTTTTTTTTTTTTTCTGTCGCATTGGGGAAGGAATAAGGAATGAGGAGAGACGGGGTTTACTTAAAGACTTAGATGATGACTTAGAATCCTGTCTAGTAAAATAATTCCCTTAGGTCTATTTGCCTTAATCTTGTAATAAGAGGGAGGAAGCAAAGGGAAGGCTGCCCAAGGGAGCCTGCGTCATTCTTTAGAGCCAGTACAGGGCATGTAGGTCTAAGGATTTTGTCACACCCCCAAAGGCTTGGCCTGGGGAACCCTTGTCAGATGTAAGGGATATTACCATAAATCCAAGCATGCCCAGCACAGAAGCCTTGATTCTGAAAAACAAGTCAGTGGTTTCCTTTTATCTAACACCCAGAAGCTAGGATCCTGGGGAGGTGGGATGTACCGCCCCCCACCCCCCACTCCCACCCTCGTCCCCACAGATCCTCCTTTTTGGACAGCAGGGCTGCTGTGGCCGGCATTAAAAGTGCGTCAGCCCTAGAGCCAAGGGATGTGCCTAACTCCAGCTGCCAAAGCAGCAAGAGCTACAGTTAGGGAGACCTATCGCCCAATGTCAAGAAACAGACTGGAGTGGTTGCGGGAGGGGGAGGGCCCGGGAGGCGTGAAGTTTGAGTACACCCGTAGGGATGAACCGGAGTCTTCCTTGGTGAGACCGAAGGCTAGAGACTGGGAGATGAAGCCCTGAGGGAGGTGAGTGGCAGACCTTTTTTGGGGGGCCAGGCATGTCCAAGCCGAGCCAGCCATCCCGACCCCACCAAACTCTCCCTGAAACCCTAACCCGGTCCTGCAGCTCGCATGAGGGAGAGGCTGGAACCCAGAAGACAGGTCCCCGCGGCCGGGGGACCCGGCGGCTGGGTGGTCCCCGCCGCGGCATTACCATGGCGACCGCCAGTAGGCTCCGGCCGCGGCTTGGCCGGACAGACCCCTCCAGGGGTCGCCGGGGCTTCGGCCTTGGTCCACGTGGGAGGGTCAGAGTCCTGGCGACAGTGTCTCTGGGGCGAGGTCGGAGAGAGGCGTCTGGGAAACCCAGGTGGGGGCCGAAGGCGGGTGGTCGGGAACCAGGGGGCTGGCTGCCTAGGCCGCATTCGAAGCCGCCGCCACTCAGCGTCTCCGCCCTCTTAAAGGGGCAGACCTATTTCTTTCCCGCCGACACAAAGGCTCTTCGCCGCGGTCTTCCGCCCCAGCCTTAAAGGGAAAGGCATGAACTCTCGGTCGCCCCCCAGCAGACCCTGGATCCAATCCGCTCGCTCGATGCGCACTCGGGTTGAGAGCAAGGTTGGGAATTTGGGACCCCTCACATCCCATCCTGACCACCTTCCTCTCTTGTGTTAAGCATACTAGGGACTGAGTATTAACAGCATGACTCTCATTCACACCAGAATCCACCCTGTTCGTTTGTCTGTTCATCTGTCCATGCATGCATGCATCCATCCGTCAATTCTTGCCACACATATTTATTAAGCAAGATGTTCGTGGTCGGGCTGTTCTCATCCTTCATGTTTCAGTTTAGATGTCAGATCTTCCCTGTCACATTAATCTCTCAAGTAACATCCCTCGCCCCATCACAACGCTTAATTTCCTTCTCAGCATTTTTCATTATTGATAATCTTCATGGTTTACATCTTTATTGTGTGTCTTCCTCACTAGAATGTGAACTCCATGAGGATAGGGACATTGTCTGGCTTGTTCAACTGTGTATCCTCAGCACTTAGAACAATTCTCTGTAGAATTAATAAGTAAAAGACACAGCGACTACTATTTATCAGGCACAGTGCTTAACATTGGGGATAGAGAAAAGAAAGACTCCTTGTACTTTCAAGTTCATGAACAAGTCAAGGAGAGAATTTCCTGGTGGTCCAGTAGTTAAGACTCCATGCTTCCACTGCCTTGGGCACTAGTTCAGTTCCTGGTTGGAGAGCTAAGGTCCTGAAAGCCACACAGTGGCCAAAAATATATATATTAAATAAATAAATAAAATATGAACAAGTCAGGGCGATACAGAACAAAAGATAGAGACCAGGAGAGGGCCTAGTGATCTGGGAAGTACAGTTGTTATCACTAAAGCCTACTGTGGTTACTGATTCAGCCTGACCTCAATTTCCCTTCTTGCTTATCACGAAAGTTGAGAGACAGCACAGGTTGCATAGTTTTGAGGACTTAAAAGGCAGAAGGAAGGTAGCTGATGTGAATTCTTAACTATCTGATCTGAACCAGCCATGCATCTTCCCAAGGGCAGACTGCCTGGCCTGGTCTGACCTCTTGGAAGCCTATGACTCCTATCATTGTTCCGTGTGGACCAGTCATATGTCAGAGTAGAGGCCAGAATGGTGAGGAGAGTGGAAACCTGAACCTCTAACTCTCATCCAAGTTAGGAATTCCTTCAAGGCTTTGTGCTTCTCAACTAGGGGACAGAACCCCAACCCTCCCATTTTCAGTCCCCTTCTCCTCCCAGGGAACCCAGGCAACACTGTGCGTAGCCCTAGAAACCTAGTTATGGGGCTTCCTGTGAATCTGGGCTCTGACAGCTCTAGCTAAAGGGACATCACAGAGGCCAAAAGGCCAAGTGGAATACTATCAACTCCTACCCGCACCGTAGTTTCCATCTTCCAGTTTTAACCATTGGCTCATTTTGTCTTCACGAGATTCCACAAAGAGTGAAGGGTGGGTATTACTTACAGATTAGGAACCTGAGGCCCACAGGGAAAGGGACTCCCTCAGGGTCACACAGTCATTCGGTGGTGCCTCTTCTGATTAGAAGTCCTATGCTTTCTCCTCTGTTGCCTTTCTGAGTCCAGTGAACTTGGCAAATGCCACCCCCACCTCCTGTTAGAACTTGGATGGGGGTGGGAGTGATGGCTGAAGTAAACGGAAAATGTGGGCCAGGGACATTTTGGAGAGGGGCTGGCAGGCCACAGTGAGGAAGCTGTCTGTGATTTTAAATTTGGGGAGGACAATCATGCTGATTTGACTTGGGCTTCCCTGATAGCTCAGTTGGTAAAGAATCTGCCTGCAATGCAGGAGACCCCAGTTCAATTCCTGGGTCAGGAAGATCTGCTGGAGAAGGGATAGGCTACCCACTCCAGCATACTTGGTCNTGATTTTAAATTTGGGGAGGACAATCATGCTGATTTGACTTGGGCTTCCCTGATAGCTCAGTTGGTAAAGAATCTGCCTGCAATGCAGGAGACCCCAGTTCAATTTCTGGGTCAGGAAGATCTGCTGGAGAAGGGATAGGCTACCCACTCCAGCATACTTGGTCTGCCCTTGTGGCTCAGCTGGTAAAGAATCCACCTGCAATGCGGGAGACCTGGGTTCAATCCCTGAATTGGGAAGATCCCCTGGGGAAGGGAATGGCTACCCACTCCAGTATTCTGGCCTGGAGAATTCCAGTCCATGGTGTCACAAAGAGTCAGACATGACTGAATGACTTTCACTTTCTCATGCTGAAGGATTCTCCTCCAAATCACAGGTCTGCTTCCTGACACTTTCTTCCAAAGTAAAAGCAAAGACTAGATCCCCGTGGTGATCTAGTCTGGTCCTCTTCTTCCTTCTTTTAGAAGAGGGGTTAGTGGGCTTACTACTAATAACCAGGGTTGAGGATAATGGAGACTTAGACCAAAAAGTAAGGGTAGATTCTGGGAAACAGAAAAGTGGGTTCTAGGACTCAGATAGGAAGACCCATACCAGAAGACACCAGAACTTCAGCTGTGAAGTCGAGTACAAGGGGAATATCTCATTAGTACTGAGTTAATCCATAGTAATGGGCTTACCTAGTGGCTCAGTGGTAAAGTATCTGCCTGCCAATGCAGGCAATGGGGGTTCAATATCTGGGTTGGGAAGATCCCCTGGAGAAGAAAATGTCAACCCACTCCAGTATTCTTGCCTGGAGAGACCCATGGGCAGAGGAGCCTAGTGGGCTACAGTCCATGGGGTTGCAAAAGAGTCAGACATGACCGAGGGACTAAACAGTAACAACAGTCTATAGTAATAACCACCAGGACTTCCTTGAGCACTTTCTGTGTTCCAGGCAAGGTTCATTAATTTACGTGAATTAGCTCACTTGTTCATAGCAACAGGTCTTGATATTGGTGCTAGAATCACTTCTGCTTTACAGAAGAGGAAAGGGGCAATGTCTCGGCTAAGCCCACATTGCTAATAGGTGTTGCAGCTAAGATAATTAACCAGCCAGTTTGATACCAGCATCCACAAGCTTAACCACTACATTGTTTTGCCTTGTAGAATTCCAATGAACTGGGTTCTTAAACTGGGGATTCAGGGAATGCNATAATTAACCAGCCAGTTTGATACCAGCATCCACAAGCTTAACCACTACATTGTTTTGCCTTGTAGAATTCCAATGAACTGGGTTCTTAAACTGGGGATTCAGGGAATGCAATGCCTCTATAATTATGCCCAAAACATCACGTGCCTATGCACATATGCCTTGCTCTGAAAGAAAATCATAGCTTTCATTACATTTTCATGGATGGGAAAGCTGTTGCCTTGCACTGTCTCAGGGCCAGGATACACTCTGATCCCTCATCCCCCTGTATCTCTTATCTTGTCCAGATCTTATACTCTGCATCAAGCCTTACTATCTCCTGCCTGGACAATCCCCATAGCCTGCTGCACTGTCTCCCTAGTCCAAGGTCTCCTCCCTTCTGTCCATTCTTTCCAACATGCAAGCAGGATACTATTTTTTTCTATCGTAAAAAATGTTCAATCCCTTCTAGTCACCTGAGGATGATATATAAAATCCCCAGGACTGGGACTTTTTCCCCTGGTGGCCCAGTGCTTAAAACTTCATGCTTCAAAAAAAAAAAAAAAA
>SJYA01011911.1:0-12210 GCA_006410615.1 Neotragus moschatus
TATATAGTATATAAATATATATAATATATAAAATGTATAAAATATATTGTATATATATATATTATATATATAAACTGCATATAAAAAGTTCAAAAAACTGTCCAAAAATGCACAAAACTGCAAATATCCTGAGAATCTTTGGATATAATCAAAGTTGAGAAAATTCCATGTGATTCTGCCCATATGGTTTAAGGTGCATTACTTTTTGGTAGTATGCTTCTTATATACAACATCTTAGCTATTTAACACAATTCAAACACTAATGAAGAAATTCACTTACCAATGAAAATTACAGGTGCAATTTAGGTAACTGGGAACCATTGATAAATCCTATAATCTAGTACAAACATGTGTTCAAGAATAAAACTTTTCTGTCACAACTGAAATGGTTTCAGTGAAGACTGATAATTCAGTTCAGTTCAGTTCAGTCGCTCAGTTGTGTATGACTCTCTGCAATCCCATGGACTGCAGCACACCAGGCCTCCCTGTCCAACAGCAACTCCCAGAGTTTACCCAAACTCATGTCCATTGAGTCAGTGATGCCATCCAACCATCTCATCCTCTGTCATCCCCTTCTCCTCCTGCCTTCAATCTTTCCCAACATCAGGGTCTTTTCCAGTAAGTCAGCTCTTTACATCAGGTGGCCAAAATATTGAAGTTTCAGCTTCAGTATCAGTCCTTCCAGTGAACACCCAGGACTGATTTTCTTTAGGATGGACTGGTTGGATCTCCTCACAGTCATCTAAAACCATATTTTATGACCTTGAAGCTTAAGGACACAACAGATTTAACTTAAAGTGGTCTCACCTGATTTTAGCTGACTCAGTGAAATCTAGTGCCTAAGTGCATTTCCTTTCTACAATATTTTTTCCTCCCTGTTATAAAAGCGCTCCTCTATTTAAGAATGCTTAACATTTGGAGTGTTGTCATGTAGCCTCTATTATGTAGCATCAACATTTGGTAATGATTCCAAAAATACTTTTGAAATGTTTTGCTTTGAGTTTTGTATTAAATGTTGTGCATCAAGCAACCATATGGTCAGGCATTTTATAACTGTTTTCAACTGGTGTAATGGCAAAATTACTACACTGAATGTAACTGAGAATATATAAAGTCTTACTAAAATTTAAATGTTCAAACAAGAGACACATTGAGTAAGTGATGCTACCAGAATACAATAAAAGCTCACTTACTCAATGTGTATTTTCTCTCACAAAAAGCGAAATTTTTTCTTGATTTACATCAAGCTACTAGAGGCAAACGTAAAGTTGATATAAATCAAGAAAAAACATTGGTCTTTTGTGCAAGAAAATACAGTCAAAGGAAATAGAGTTTTTATTGTTACACAAAGGCAGAATTAATATTTAGATTCCCAGTATCTCCTGTAGGATATAAATGAGAACACTATTTTATCTTTTACTCTCAGTTAAATTTCAAACTATTAAAAGTAAATAGGCAGGGCCTATTTCTAAAGCTGTCTATATTTCAAAATTTATTGACATGGTCTAATTTCAGTGTGTACCTTTAGGGCCAATGACAGCCATTATTGTCAAGGGATATTATTAATGAAACATTAATCGTAGAGCTGGCACCAACATAGTGGTGACGTGAAAAGAAAACCATCCAGAGAAAATGGCAAAAAATAAAAGGAAATCTTTGTTCTTATCCTTCTAATAACAGGAAAACAAATGAACAGAAAATATTAGACATGGACGGAAGGAGGAAGTGTTGAACATGCTATAGCTGTTTTCATATATAACATCCAAGCAAATCTTGAAAACTCCAGTGTAATATTCAGATATTTTCTGAAATCCAAAATTGTATCAGTTCAGTACAGTTCAGTCACTCAGTCGTGTCCAGCTCTTTGCAACCCTACGGACTGGAGCACCCCAGGCTTCTCTGTCCATCACCAGCTCCCGGAGTTTACTCAAACTCATGTCCATTGGGTTGGTGATGCCATCCAACCATCTCATCCTCTGTAGTCCCCTGCTCCTCCCACCTTCAAGCTTTCCCAGCATCAGAGTCTTTTCCAATGAGTCAGCTCTTTGCAGCAGGTGGCCAAAGTTTTGGAGTTTCAGCTTCAGCATCAGTCTTTCCAATGAATATTCAGGACTGATTTCCTTTAGGATGGACTGGTTGGATCTCCTTGCAGTCCAAGGGACTATCAAGTCTTCTTCTACAACAATGTTCAAAAGGCATCAATTCGTTGATGCTCAGCTTTCTTTATAGTTCAACTCTCCCATCCATACATAACTACTGGAAAAACCATAGATTTGACTAGATGGACATTTGTTGGCAAAGTAGTGCCTTTGATTTTTAATCTGCTGCCTAGGTTGATCATAACTTATCTTCCAAGGAGCAAGCACCTTTTAATTTCATGGCTGCAGTAACCACTTGCAATGATTTTGCTACTGCTAAGTCACTCAGTTGTGTCTGACTCTGTGCAATCCCATAGACGGCAGCTCACCAGGCTCCGCCATCCCTGGGATTCTCCAGGCAAGAACACTGGAGTGAGTTGCCATTTCCTTCTCCAGTGCATGAAAGTGAAAGGTGAAAGTGAAGTCACTAAGTCGTGTCCAACTCTCAGCGACCCCATGGACTGCAGCCCACCAGGCTCCTCCATCCATAGGATTTTCCAGGCAAGAGTACTGGAGTGGGGTGCCATTGCCTTCTCTGTGCAATGATTTTGGAGCCCCCCCAAATAAAGTCTCTCACTGTTTCCCCATATATTTGCATGAAGTGATGGGACCAGATGCCATGATCTTAGTTTTCTGAATGCTGAGTTTTAAGCCAAATTTTTCACTCTCCTCTTTCACTTTCATCAAGAGGCTCTTCAGTTCTTCTTTACTTTCTGCCATAAGGGTGGTGTCATCTGCTCATCTGAGATTATTGATATTTCCCCTGGCAATTTTGATTCTAGCTTGTGCTTCATCCAGTTCAGCATTTCTCATGATGTACTATAAGTTAAATAAGCCGGGTGACAATATACAGCCTTGATGTACTCCTTTCCCAATTTGGAACTAGTCTGTTGTTCCATGTCCAGTTCGGACTGACCTGCATACAGATTTCTCAGGAGGCAGGTCAGGTGGTCTGGTATTCCCATATCTTAAAGAATTTCCACAGTTTGTGGTGATTCACACAGTTAAAGGCTTTGGCGTAGTTGATAAAGCAGAAGTAGATGTTTTGATAGAACTCTCTTGCTTTCTCGATGATCCACCAGATGTTCGCAATTTGATCTCTGGTTCCTCTGGCTTTTCTAATTTCAGGTTGAACATCTGGAATTTCGCAGCTCACGTACTATTGAAGCCTGGCTTGGGGAATTTTGAGCATTACTTTGCTAGTGTGTGAGATGAGTGCAATTGTGGTGGCTCAGACGGTAAAGCATCTGCCTGCAATGCAGGAGACCCGGGTTTGATTCCTGGGTTGGGAAGATCCCCTGGAGAAGGCAATGGCAATCCACTCCAGAACTCTTGCCTGGAAAATCCCATGGATGCAGGAGCCTGATAGGCTAGAGTCCATGGGGTCCCAAAGAGTCGGACATGACTGAGCGACTTCACTTTCACTTTGAGCATTTTTTGGCATTGCCTTTCTTTGGGATTGGTATAAAAACTGACCTTTTTTAATACTGTGGCCACTGCTGAGCTTTCCAAATTACATATTATATATAAAATTATACAGTTTATCTATGTAATAAATAGGTATGTAAACACATAGGTATATAAACATTTTGACACACTGATATTACATAAATTTGTCTATCTATTTAACAATCACTTCTTGAACATTTATCACATACATTGTTTAGTAGAAACTCAGAGATGAATATGTTTAATCATTAAGAAAGGGAAGAAATGATTATTTTATATATGTGCTTAATCACTCAGCTGTGTATGCCCCTTTGTAAGCTCATGGACTGTAGCCCACTGGGCTCCTCTGTCCATGGGGATTCTTCAGGCAAACATACTGGAGTGGGTGGCCACACCCCCCCTCTATTGTATGTATATGTATATACATATCAGATGGAATTGGAAACACAGAAGATGGGGTTTCCAAACTCTACTCTGAGTGGTAAATTGGATCGGTTGGAAAGCAAAGGTAGACAAATAAGAAAGGGGTTTCTTGGCACAGGTATAAGCTTATGCAAATAGAAAATAGACATTGTGTAAATAGTTTTATACAAAAATATAAAATTTTCATATTTTCAAGGGTGGCACAGTGTAGATAGAAACAGGGCTGGCAAAATATCAATTCAGATAGTTAAGGATTTATCAGGAAAGCTGGGGGAATTAATTAATGGGGACAAAAGCCATTGCTGAATTTTTTTTCAGAGATACACCATGATCAGATTTGCATATATGAGAAAGATCTCTTGATATTTAAGGGGGGCAAAATATTCCACCCACAAATATGCTACTTGAGTATATTATTTTTTAATTAAAGCTACTTATTCATGGGGTCACAAAGAGTTGGACACGATTGAGCAACTGAACTGAACTGAACTAATAAGTACACTGTATCTTCCTTTGCCGCTGAAAGCAGAAAATAACCACCCCTAGGAAATTCACCCTCCCTCTACCAGGAGGGTTAGAAGTATCCATAACACCAAAGACAGAAAATTGAGGATCAAGAAGGCTGTATAAATAAACATTGTCACTTCTTCATCAATTTGCCACCCCAAGCCTGCACCCAATTGTCTTGTCAATTCTTCACAAATGTATTGTTTCCTTGCCTAAAAGGTATATAGTCTACCTGTTTTGTTCATTTTTTTGAGTCTCATATTTTTATGGGATCCCATACATGTGAAGAGAGTTCCAGAAAAACATCTACTTCTGCTTTATTGACTATGCTAAAGCCTTTGACTGTGTAGATCACAAAAAAAACTGGAAAATTATTAAAACAATGGGAATAACAGACCACCTTACTTACCTTCTGAGAAATCTGTATGCCCATCAGGAAGAAATAGCTAGAACTGAACATGGAACAAGAGACTGGTTCCAAATCGGGAAAGGAGTACATCAAGGCTGTATATTGTCACCCTTCTTATATATGCAGAGTACATACATTTACTATATGCAGAGTACATCATGTGAAAAGCTGGGCTGGATGAAGTACAAGCTGGAATCAAGATTGCCAGGAGAAATATCAATAACCTCAGATAAGCAGATGACACCACTCTTATGGCAAAAAGTAAAGAATTAAAGAGCCTCCTGGTGAAAGTGAAAGAGGAGAGTGCAAATGTTGGCTTAAAACTCAACATTCAGAAAAACAAGATCATGGCATCTGGTCCCACCATTTCATGAAAATAGATGGGGAAACAATGGAAACAGTGAGAGACTTTATTTGGGGGGGCTCCAAAATCACTGCAGGTGGTGACTGCAGCCATAAAATTAAAAGATGCTTGTTCCCTGGAAGAAAAGTTATAACCAACCTAGACAGCATATTGCAAAGCAGAGACATTACTTTGCTGATAAGTAATCTAGTCAAAGTTATGATTTTTCCAGTAGTCATGAATGGATGTGAGAGTTGGACTATAAAGCTTAGCACTGAAGAATAGATGCTTTTGAACTGTAGTGTTGGAGAAGAGAGTCTCTTGGACTGCAAGGAGATCAAAGCAGTCAATCCTAAAGGAAATCAGTCCTGAATATTCATTGGATGGACTGACGCTGAAGCTGAAACTTTGAAGTTTCAATACTTTGGCCACCTGATGCAAAGAACTGATCATTTGAAAAGACCCTATATGTGAGACAGCAAAAGAGACACAAATGTAAAGAACAGAATTTTGGACTCAGTGGGAGAAGTCAAGGGTGGGATGATTTGAGAGAATAGCATTGAAACATGTGTATTACCACTTATGAAGTAGATCACCAGTCCAGGTTCGATGCATGAAACAGGGTGCTCAGTGCCAGTGTACTGGGATGACCCCGAGGGATGGGATGGGGATGGTGGTGGAAGGGATGTTCAGGATGGGGAATACATGTACCCCCATGGCTGATTCATGTCAATGTGTGGCAAAAACCACTATAATATTGTAAAGTAATTAGCTTCCAATTAAGATAAATAAATTACATTTTTTAAAAAGAAAGAAGACAAGACCCTGATGCTGGGAAAACTTGAAGGCGGGAGGAGAAGGGGACGACAGAGGATGAGATGGTTGGATGGCATCACTGACTCAATGGACATGAGTTTGAGCAAGCTTCTTTCGGGGTTCGTGATGGACAGGGAAGCCTGGCATGCTGCAGTCCATGGGGTCACAAAGAGTCAGACACAACTGAGTGACTGAACTGAAACCTGTGAAATTAAATTTGTTTTCTCCTGTTAACCTGCCTTATGTCAATTTACTTATTAAGCTAGCCAAAGAGCCAGGAAGAGAAGAAGGGAAAAGTTTCCTCTCCTATCCAATCTTAAACTGTTCTGACTTGCATTTTTTAAAAGCTATTTTAAGAACAATGACCACCCCTTTGCAAGCTAACACGTCTATTTGGAGAACTTATTTACATTCAGTAGATGTTTGTGACAGATCTCTGAACCTTGTAGACAGAAGAGATACAGCTGACCCTTGAACAACACAGGTTTGAACTACGCAGGTCCATTTAGAGGCAGATTTTTTTCAATAGTGAATGCTGTAGTACATTGGTTGAATCCATGGATGCCCAAGCACTGAAATGGAGG
Source organism: Neotragus moschatus (assembly GCA_006410615.1). Lineage (NCBI taxonomy): Eukaryota > Metazoa > Chordata > Mammalia > Artiodactyla > Bovidae > Neotragus > Neotragus moschatus. Next base: position 6,670 of record SJYA01011911.1, read on the forward strand.
AAAAGCATGTATGGAAGACTGGTTATAAGTTATAAGCTGATTTTCTGATTGCACAGAGCATCAGTCCTCATAATGCCAACATAGTTCAGTGGTAAATTATATTTTTATTGTTTAGACTAAATAATATTATAATTATTTTCATATATAAGCTCTTTGTAAGTAGAAATCATTTTGTTCAGCTTTACATCTACAAAAGTATCTCTTCAATCAATAGTTGAAGATCTAAGTACAAATGAGCCAAAGGGAATGACTGTTAATGGAGAGCATGAAGACAAACTAGATATAAGAGTTCATTTGGGTAAACAGAAATAGTGAACCATCTGGCAAAGTACAGGTGTTGATGATGACTACTGTTTTGATGAAAAATTTTTATGTCAGGTAGGTATTTTGAATCTTAAAATCCTATCATCTTTTTGTGCTAAATATTGTTATGTTAGATAGGTTAGCTAATAAACATGAAATTTGAGGAGATAAAAATGTAATAACCCTTATATCTACAAAGTCTAGTCCCAAGGAATGTCATAATTAGTTTTACATTAACTGAAAGACTTAAAATATTAGCTACTAACCAGGATTTTGAATATGCAAATTTCTTTGAGACTCATAATAGGAAAATAATTTTTTGAAAGCAGGAAAAAGATGTATGCACCTTATTGAGTACTCCCAGAAAAAAATTACATGCTGCAAATTATTCAATGGAAAGAGTAATCCGCTAAGATGACCAAAACATAAAATGGAAAGTGAATGATGCTAACAAAGTTATGTAGTAAGAATAGATAATACAACAGGTTAAAACAAGCCATCAGTTTGTAAATAAGATTGTAAGAGGAATTTAACCAAGAGTGGTAACTACCTGGTAATTTTTAAAGTTAATTATTGTGACTTACCTGTCCAGAGGCATTGTATAAGAGTATTACTTTGAATTTCAATAACATCTCAGAAAATGGTTTTGCTCAACTACAAGGTGCTGGGGATTTCTTGAAATAAGAAATCTTTTAAAAAATTGCTTTCTTTTCTGGAGAATGCAATGACTAGTGAAAAAATAGCACATTAACAATTAATTATCCTGTGCCAAAGAGTGTAGCATTATAGAAGCATAGTGTTATAAAGTACTATGAACCCAATGAGAAAAAAAATTTTTTTTCTGACCAAATATAAGAAGACAAATTGAAGTAGCTCCTGAGCTGGACATTGTAGGAAAAGAACGAATGAACAATTTGTTAATATAGTTTTTTTTTTTATTTCTTTCATTATGGTGGAAGCTGTCTATTCAATTAAAAATGTGAAAAAGGAAATAGTGGTAATGAAAATTAAATATAATGTAGTATGAGGCAAAATACAGAGAGAGTATAATCACCCTTATACTTGTATTTCCTAGTTATTTTTGGAAAATCTCTTCAGAATGCAGCAATTCAGTGAGTACTGAGCTGTCCATGTCCCAAGCATATCCCCTATATACCAGGCACTCCTCTAAGAACTAGTCTAGAGGCATAGAGGTACAAAGAGCCTTTACTGTCAGGCAGCTGGCATTGCAGTGAGGGAGACAAACAATATATGAGATGAAATTTGCTCAGACAAGTGAATGGTGAGCAGTCATCGTCCACGTGACTGCTGGAGCAACTGGGCTTGTCTAGTAGGATTCCCTGGACAAAAATAGAGATCTTGAATTTTAGGAAATCTTGATGTGTGTAAAGGGAGGGAAAGGCATATTTTTTTCTGGATATAAAAATTTCCACTGATTTTTCAAGAAAACTGTACTTTTGTATTATGGGAAGTAACTGTGAATGTACCTTTTATTTGCATAAGTACCTCTCCATGTTTTTAGAAAACAAAACCAGTGTCAGAATGTAAACGTTTATGTTGAGAACAACACTATTCTGGGAGGTAGAGAGGCAGAGCACAATACTCTGTGTAAGTTTTTAGCATGTCTGCAAAACTATTGCCCATTTGGAAGAAATGTTTCTTGTTTTTAATATAAATTTACTTATTTTAATTGGAGGTTAATGTTTCTTGATCTTGTAAGAATTTGCTGTTCACTGATCTGTAAACTGATCTTATTTGAAGTTTTATGTATATTGGTTTTCAAGTATTTGTGGATGAAGCTGATACTGCTGGGGGGGGCGGAATCTATAGGTGTGAGTTTCTTGCTACACAAGACAGGCTGTAAATCAGGATTTGACTAGTTTTTTAAAAAAATAGTTTGCATATGTTTTTATTCAAATGAATGAATTGGAAATGCCAGTCTTGGACTATTATGTTTCAACTGATCAGGCTGTGGTGGCTGGAAGATTGTTCCACAACTTTGGAAAAATAATCTGGAATTTTCACTAAATGGTGAGGCATTTAGAAGCATTCTAAGAGGGACTTGACTGGAAACAAAAAAATAAAATCTGAGATATAGGCTTAAAATAAGAGACTTCTCTGTAACTTAAGGTAATTTGATTTTCAATTTGGAGTCATAGATATGCACAGAACACTCCCAGTAGTTTCTCAGATGTTTGAGTGTGTTTTTATGTGCATGTGCGTGTGTGTGTGTGTGTGTGTGTGTGTGTGTGTGTGTGTGCGCTTTGAGTAGGAATTGGCATCTTCCACAAGTTAGATAGATGCTGAGGATGGCCCTGGGCCTGCAGACCTTGAGAGCAAGCATATTCAGGAGCTAGTTTTACATTACTCTTTGGAGCTGTGTTTCTGTATTCTTGTCTTCACATCTTTCAATAAAATATTAGTAAAACAGTCAGCATCATCAGAGTTTTATAGCAGTGAATTATGAGACAGGATTGCTCCATGTTAAGGATGGGGTGATACTGGAGAGGATGGAAAGGCTGTCCTTCTAAGAACTTTAGTAAGGGATGATCACAAGGACAGGGTGACTGCACCCTGCAGACTGGCTCTCTACCTGATGCATTATTATCACCACGAACACTAATGAATTAATGAAGACGATGAAGTGGAAAATTGAAGAACTTATTCCCGAGTACTCATGAAACAGCTTCTTGGAGGGCTCTCAGAAATAACTAGAAGACTTGTGTAAGGGAATTCAATGTTAACTTGAATTGGGATGCTTAATGAGAATATGAATTAATTTTACCTACTGTCATACAAGGCCGGGATCTGTTGGTAACTTGCAAGATATCAATAAGAAGGGTTGAGTCAACACTGAGAGAAGGGCAAGAATCTCATGCTGAACTCTTTGAAAATGAAAAATCAGTGGCTCTAAAATGAAGCCAGAGTAGCCACAAAACAGGGCAAGTTTCATCTCCTGAGGCTTTAGAAGACGTGACATTACTTGCTTGTAGGAAGCTACTTTATTCTAACCAAAGTGACAAATTATGAACTTTCAAGGAACTGCATTTGTCTTATTTATCTCTGCATTTGCAACTTCTAGCAGAATATTCTACTTAATTGGAAACTTTTATAAAAATTGGTAAATATATAGATTTTCTTATTAAATAAAATCCAAGTTATTAATTTTTAAAATTGGTCTCAGTTAAGTTCAGTCACTCAGTCAGGTCAGACTCTTTGTGATCCCATGAACTGCAGCACACCAGGCCTCCCTGTCCACCACCAGTTCCCGGAGTCCACCCAAACCCATGTCCATGTCGGTGATGCCATCCAACCATCTCATCCTCTGTCGTCCCCTTCTCCTCCTGCCCTCAATCTTTCCTAGCATCAGGGGCTTTTCAAATGAGTCAACTCTTCTCATGAGGTGGCCAAAAGTACTGGACTTTCAGCTTCAACATCAGTCCTTCCAATGAACACCCAGGACTGATCTCCTTTAGGATGGACTGGTTGGATCTCCTTGCAGTCCAAGGGACTCTCAAGAGTCTTCTCCAACAACACAGTTCAAAAGCATCAATTCTCCTGTGCTCAGCTTTCTTTATAGTCCAACTCTCACATCCATACATGACTACTAGAAAAACCATAGCCTTGACTAGACGGACCTTTGTTGGAAAAGTAGTCTCTGCTTTTTAATATGCTGTCTAGGTTGGTCATAACTTTCCTTCCAAGGAGCAAAATTGGTCTACTCCATTGCTAAAGAAATAAGTCACAACTCCAGAATACAGCCTGGATTCAATCTACTTAAATAATATCAGCTCCCAATATTTCTCTATATAAATTTATAATCATATTAACCCTCAGCCTTTCATCAATCTCAATTTACATAATCATGTTGTCTTATTCTTGCTCAACTCTTCCCTTAAGTAAAAATTTATTTCTCCTAGTCTCAGTGTCCATTTATATTTTCCTGTTTGATTTTTGGACTTTGGAGGGGTGGTAATTTTTGATAGGTTCTTTTGCTATTTCCACTTATGCCCTACAGTGTTTTTCTTAACATTAGCCGGAGACAGGTTTAATGGTTTTTTTGTGTGTGTTTATTTGTTTAATGTAAATTAGGTCATATCACTCTATTGCTTAAATTTGCCTACTAGTTTGCCATCAAACTTGAAATTCAAGCCTTCATCATGCCTCTCCAGGACCACATTTCTCTAACACAGGTATTCCTCTTTGAAGTCATCAGCCCCTCACTTACTCCCCTCCACTCACATTGCTCCTTATTGTTTCTTGAGCCTACCAATTCCATTGTAGCTTCAGGGCCTTTTTAAAAAAAATTACTAGTTCATTTGTAATGTATTAATTCCAACTGTATAGCGAAATGATTCAGTTATGCATATACATACACATTCTTTCTCATATTCTTTTCCATTGTGGTTTATCATAGGGTATTGAATATAGTTTCCTGTGCTATGCAGTAGGACTGGGATGTTTATATAGTTTGCATCTGCTAATCCCAAACTCCCAATCCATCCTTCCTCCATTTAGGCCTTTTAATTTGCCTTCTCCTCTGTCAGAAATATCTTTACCTAGCTCTTTTTGTGTGTCATTCTTTATTTTATCCCTATTTCTATTTAAATGTCACCCTCTGAGAGAAATATTCTCTGACTTATCTAATCTAAACTAGCTCCAACTAACATCTTTATTCTGCCCACATTCTACCCATTGATATGAAAGTATTTTACAATATATACTATAAATTTCAAAAGCCATTTAGTCAAAAGCTGATATATATATATATATATATATATTTTAACAAAATGGATTAGAAATAACTTATTTATTAATGAAAACACTGAGAGTAATCTTACCCCCTAACCTGTGTTTAGCTATTTTGTTCAACAAATTGAATCTATAATAAATCTCACCTTTGAGAGAGGAATGGAGTAAATTCTCTTTCAATCAGTAAACACTCATAATTATTGCTCTTGAATAATTACAGGATAATTACTAACTCAAATCCAGTCTCTCTTCAGTGAAGCATATCAGGATGGAGTAAAAGTAAATCTAGATTTGTAAGTAAGTGGTTTTGACCATATGCTGATGTCTGGACAAAGTTGATGGGCTCTGTAGAAAATCCTGGTCTGATCAACTAAAACTTGATTCTCTTTTTTACCTTTAAATTGCATAAGCCTTCTAACCTTGGTTTAACCTTGTTCAAAACCTTAGAAAGTATCTGCCCTTGACTTTTCAACCATGAAACTCCTT
>SJYA01011912.1:0-11863 GCA_006410615.1 Neotragus moschatus
CTCACCTGCTCTCTGTCTCTCCCGTCCTGCACCCCCAGTGGCGCCCACAGCAGACAGGAAGGAGAAGGCCACCGCGATGCCCGACTCCCCGGCCGAGGTGAAGACGCAGCCCCGGGCCACGCCCCCCAGCATGCCGCCCCCACCGCCTGCTGCATCCCAGGGGGCCACACGACACCCCTCCTTCACGCCCCACACAAGTGAGTAACCCCAGGGCTGGGTCTCAAGGGAGCAGTGGGGTGAATCACCTCTGGGAGATCCCTCGGGTTGTTTGAGGTCCGACCTTTCACCTGGACCTGTAAACGCCTCCTCATTGGGCCTTTGAGAGGGAGGATCTCATTATGGTTCAGACCCCAGCTCTTCTACTTGGTAGCTGTATTGCTTTGGGCAAAGTTCTTAACCTCTCTGGGCCTGGTGTTTCTCACTGGGAAAGCAGGGCTGGCCATGGCCCTGCCTCACGGAGCTGCTGTGAGGATGAGTGAGTTAATAGTTCTCAGCGGGGTAGGCACACAGTGAGCCTTCCATCAAGGTTAGCTGCTATACTGGAGCTCAGAGAGGGATGAGGACTTCTCCGTGGTCACACAGCAGACTGCTTGCATGTGGGTGAATCCTGTTTGGCCTGCACCCCCTGAAGGGGTGATTGGAGGCATCTCTGGCCTTGGAGACCCAGGTGTGTGGGTGGGCCAGGAACTGGGTCCGCAGGGCCTTAGCTGCCAGCCACATGGTAGGCAGACCATAGCCCAAGATGGTGCCTCACTGGCAATGGGCCATGGTTGAGCATCTTGGTGCACCAGCAGGTATAGGTGGGCTTGCGGAGTCCACAGCCACCCCTGAAACCCTGGGCCTTTGAGTCGGAGCAGTTGGGAAGGAGACCCCCGGCTTGTGCTTGTATGGGGGACAGTGTTCCCTGTCCCTAAGACCGGGGGCTCAGCAATGTGTCCTAAGTGTTTCTGGGCGATTCACGTGCCTTCCCACCCACACATTCAGAGGTCAGAAAGCCCCACACAGGCTCCCTTCCCCAGGCTTTGGACCCAAATGAAGCCCCTCCCTGGAGCAGGAACCTCAGTTCCTCAGCCTGGTGGCCCCTGGCTGCCCCCAGGTTCCTCAGGCCCCACCCTGCGCACCAGGGTTCATGTCTCTTCCCAGAGCCCAGGCCTCAGCCTGGCTCCATCTGTTCCTGGTTGTGAATGGTGCTGGTGGTGCCATCAGAGGCTGGGCAGTGGCCCCCATCTGGAGGAGGGAGTCCAGCTAGGTCCCTTCCTGCAGGATGCTGGTCTCTGCTGGTAAACAGGAAAATGCCACCTGCTCCCAGGTGTGGCCAGCTGAACACAGGGCTGTCTGGCACAAACAGTTCCAGCACCTCTTCCCAGTGGGGTCAATCTGAGCTGGGGTCCCCACACGTGATGAACACTGGGATGAGCCCATATCCCCACACTTGCCTCCTGCCTCAAGACAGGGCCCTGCCGTCCACCCTTGGGTGCCCGGCCTGAACTGGCCACACAGGAGGGGCCAGAAGTGACCAGACTTTGCTTACTCACTGTTCTTACCTGGGGACTCTCGCCATATGGTCACCCCTCCCTCTTCTCCAGAAGTCAATCCTTACCTTGGGCTGAACTGTGGGCTGATCTCTGTCCACTGACTATACCTGCCCCATCTAGCCACACTGGTAGAGAGGGGAGGCTCCGACCTGGCTGAATTTCACCCGCATCTGTGCAGCACAGGGTGTCCATGCAGCCCAGGGGGGAAAAGGAATTTTCCTGACCGGGGAGCAGCAGGTCCCCCTGGGATGATGACACCCCAACTCTGTTGTCCAGTTCCAAGCGAGAGAGACCAGTGGACCCTTGGAGGGTCTGGCCAATGGCTCTGAGCCAGGGTCTCCGATCCTCATGGGCATGGCTCCGTGGCCTGCTTTTCTTCTCAGTCCAGGAGCCCATGTTCCGGAAAGCACTGATCTGGGAACCAGATGTTCCAGGTTGTGGATGGGGCTGGGTTCAGATGCCATCAGCCCTGGTGAACAGATGTGCAGTGGCAGGCCCGTGTGTGGCGTGGGGTCCATCCCCTCTGGCCGGGGTCCCGGCTCTGTTCAGAACATGGAGAGAACAGGTCTTTCTTCTCTAAGCTGACATCTATTTCCCTCTGACCGCTGGGAGCTTTTGTCTGAGTGTCACGCTGCCTCTGGGGTGGCCTCAGGTTTATTCCCTAACCCTCGGAATTCCCTGAAAGCAGGGTGTTAACATGAGGTTAACATCTCATCTCATCTGTGCACCTGGCTGGTAGTGCCCAGAGTAGATGGAGCCTCTGCACTCCCCGTGGATTCCTGGCAAGAACCTCCCCCGCTGCCCCAGGACCGACCTGCAAGCCAAGCTGACCAGGGACTGACTGGGAGCCACACCTTGAGGGCTGTGGTTTTTTCTTGCCTGGTGACTGCCCTGGGCACAAATTTATTTTGGAGTTGAAGCTGTGGCGTGGCCACAGGAAGGTGGCAGGAGTGCCAAGAGAAAGAACTCTGGGGAGGGATGTGAGGAGCTATTCTGCACCTGGGAGGACCCTTAAGGGGCAAACATTCCATCTTGCTCTTACCCCCTGCGACAGGGGGCACACTCTCTGTTTTTGGTGGTACGGCTTTTCTCCTTGTGGCTTTTGTCCACTGACCTCAGCTCAGACAAATCAAATCTTTCTTCCTGTTTGGTGCTTTCACCCTTCACGGCAGCTCAGACCTAGCCTTTGTTTTGGAACCACCATTGGCATGTCTGTCGATGGAAACCCCAAGCCCCTCAGCCTGGGCTCCAGGTCCCCGAGGATGGTGCCAAGTGGAATCACCAGGCACCTTCCAGAAACAGATGTTTAAGAGCCAAAGTGTCCCCTCATGCCCACAAGGAGCCAGAATTCCGGTTGAGCCCCAGAAGTTCCCACCAAAAGTGGCCCCAAGAGATCCCTGACCCACCCATTTCACAGACAAGGAAGCCAAGGCCCAGAGAAGGGAGTGGACTGGCCCTAGGTGATGACAGAGGCCCAATCCCAAAAACGCTGTCGAGAGGCAGGGGAGGGGCTGGCTGCAGACACCCCCCCACCCCGGGCAGGGTCTGGAGCCCAGCCTCCTTCCTCACAGCGTGTTTTTCTTATTTTGCTTACAGATCGAGAGGACGGGCCTGCGATGTCTCTGCCCCATGGCCGTTTTCATGGCTGCTTAAAATGGTCTATGGTCTGTCTCTGTAAGTAAAATAACAAAAACCATTGGTCTCCCAGAGGTCCTTGCCCAGTGCCCACTACCCTGTCTGCGCCCCCTGCATCTGCCACGCTAGGCCTGCCTCCCTTAGGGAACAAGGGCCTAGGAGCAGACCAGGAGGACTGAGCAGTGGGGTCTGCAGCCCACAGACCAGGGTCACACCCAGCCTTACTGCCCATAACACTGTGACCTTGGGCAAGCAGATGGCCTCTCTGAGCCCCCGTCTCTCTGACTCAAAACTGGGCGAATCAGAATGTCCCAGAGTTGCAGGATGGTCGAATGCCAGTAGCAAGTCCACAGCCTCTCCCAGGGCAGACCCCAATCTTACCCTTCCAGGCACTATGTCCTCGGGCACAGAACCCCACCTGTAGAAAAGGAGTCATGGGCCCAGCGCTGAGGCAATGACACGGAGCCCCAGGGTGCTGCTGATCATGTCATGGGAGTCCCTGGCACATACAGGGTGCTCCACGGGTACTGGTCACCAGTGGACATTCCCATCACAGTGCCTGGGCTGCAGCTGGTGCCATAGGGGAGGCTCTTGGGGGGCGATGCTGGGAGTGTGTCAGCCTGCACGCCGAGCGATGTAAGCCCAGGTGTGTGGCCTCGTCTGGGGCCCGGTGTGTCCATGGAGCTGTGGTACTGCCAGGCCTGGGTGCTTTGTATGGCCAGGAGGATGGTGCCCGAGGGCGGGCGGGGGCTGGCGGGAGGGGCTGTTTTTGATGCCTCATCCTAAGCTCTCCCCACCTCGCCCAGGCTCCGGGCTTGGGGGAGCTGTGGGGGTGCTGCTCCATGCCCCCAAAAACCTCGGCCGGGACACGTGTGGTCTATCTTAGTAACACACCTGTTGTGGGAATGAAAGCACTTGTGGCTGGGGGTTATTTTCGGCGTCTCTTTAGCAAGCTGCTGAGACTGCCCGGCAGCCCGGGAGGGAACTCGGCGAGCGAGGGCAGGCCAGCCGCGGGAGGACCAGGCACCGAGGGCCAGCGGGTAAGGGCGGCACAGGGAGGCCGGGCCAGGGGCCGCCGGGTGGGGGCCCAGGTGGCACGGCCAGCCACAGGTCTTTGAAGCCCCTGAAAGGCCAGATCCCAAGTGACGGCCCAGCTCTGCTGCGACTGACCAGGAGGCCCCGCTGCGGTGAGGTCCCCATGCAGCAGGCCACCTCCAGCCTGTCTGGGTGACCGCCAGTGGCTGTCATCAGTCCCAGTTGGGGTGTGTGTGTGTGTGTGTGTGTGTGTTGGTGTCCACCAAGGGATCAGTGGAGCTCTGCAGTGACAGAGAAAAGTAGCACAACTGTGGGGTCTTCTGGTCCCCAGATCCCAGGACACGCCTGGAAGAGGATGAGGGACGGGGCTCTTCTTGTCTGTGTCTGAAGCTTACCCCTCCCCGGGCAAGAGGGATCCCCGGAAGGAGGCACATTGTCCTCAGGGTTGTCCCCGAGCCAGGGTGTCACCTGTGGGATCTAGAAAGAGCTCCTAGGGTCCCCCAGCCCATTGGGGGCAAACAGAGTTCAATCCGCACTGCGTCTCCAGGGGAGGGAGCAGCAGCGCTGAGGGCCAAGTGGAAGATGGGGCCGAGGGGCAGAGCAGGCCCCCCGCCTGCAGCCGGCCCTCCTCAGGACATGCAGGGGGACGTCTGTTTTGGTGCTGACCCTGGCCTTCAATCGGTGGTTCCCAGGCGTCTGTCAAGTGGGGGCCAGTTCTGGATGAGCGATCACCCAGTATGTGAAAGCAGTCAGGTCAAGCATTTCCAGCCCCTTCTGGTGGGAGAAGGATGACCTGTTCTACGAGCAGGGGCATGAGACAGAGAGGGCCAGGAACTGTCCTCCTGGCTTCAAGACCCCACCTCTGGCTCAGACCAAGGGCCATTTGCAGATGAAGAAACTGAGGCCAGGACCAAGTCTCACCCCCCTCAGCCCATCGGGGCTGGTCCACTCCTGACCAGGAATGTCCACTCCTGACCAGGGCACTTGTGGGGCAGGTCTATGCCAGCCTGCTGCTGAGGAGCGGCATGGTGCTGGGGCACCTGAGGGCAAAAGACAACTTTAAACACCGCATTCAGGGTGCAGGGACCATGAGGTCCACCGTCTGTGGATTAGGGGGGTGGTCCCTGACCTACTGCTCAGTGAGGGGAGGAGGGTGTTTGCAGGTGTTGCTGCAGGCAAGGGGTCATGGAAGCTGGAGATGTGGGCAGAGCCAACCAGACAGCAGACTCAGGGTTAACAGGGTGGGCCAGGTCCAGAGCCCAGGGGGGCTGGAGACAGCGGGAGCTGTGTCCCCTGGGCCTACAGGGGCGGATAGAGCCAGTAAGCAGGACCTGGAGAGTCAAGCCCTGGGAGAGCCAAGGCCCAGGGCAGAGGGGCAGGTGTGTGGTCCCACCTCACGTGCTCCCGCCCTTCCAGGCTGGCAAGGCCAAGACAGTCCTCAGAGGTCACCCCCAGAGCCAGGGCAGGATGGCAGGGCTGTGTGGTTTGGAGAGGCAAACCGACACTCCTGCCGTCCAAGGTGGCCAAAACGATGATTGTAGGTGATTGTTCTGGAGGGGCCACTTCCCAGAGACCAGCCTGGCAACGTTCCAATCGTGGAGGAAAGGGTTCCTGCTCCCTCATCACCAGGGGATGCTGGAGCCTCAGAGAAATGCAGCCCTGAGGGAGCAGCAGCTCTGAGCACCCCCAGAATCCCTGCTTTGAGGTGCGAGCGCATGGCCTCTGCACAGACCCAGCCAGACAAGGCCCGGGGAGGGGTGGGGACAAGGGTGGGGGCAGGGCCAGACCTGGGAACCACAGCAGAGCGAGTGAGAGGTATGCGTGTGCACATATACGTATGCTGTGTAGGCGCACACACATGCACTCTGTGGGCATGTATGTGTGTGTGCACCATGCGGGTGCATGTGTATTGTGTTGGTGCATGTGTGTGCACCATGTGGGTGCATGTGTGTGTGCTGTGCAGGTGCATGCATATGTGCACCATGCTGACATGCATGTGTTCACTGTGCGGGTGTTCACAGGTGTGTGATGTGTGTGGGCGTGCATGNCGCCTGCAGCCGGCCCTCCTCAGGACATGCAGGGGGACGTCTGTTTTGGTGCTGACCCTGGCCTTCAATCGGTGGTTCCCAGGCGTCTGTCAAGTGGGGGCCAGTTCTGGATGAGCGATCACCCAGTATGTGAAAGCAGTCAGGTCAAGCATTTCCAGCCCCTTCTGGTGGGAGAAGGATGACCTGTTCTACGAGCAGGGGCATGAGACAGAGAGGGCCAGGAACTGTCCTCCTGGCTTCAAGACCCCACCTCTGGCTCAGACCAAGGGCCATTTGCAGATGAAGAAACTGAGGCCAGGACCAAGTCTCACCCCCCTCAGCCCATCGGGGCTGGTCCACTCCTGACCAGGAATGTCCACTCCTGACCAGGGCACTTGTGGGGCAGGTCTATGCCAGCCTGCTGCTGAGGAGCGGCATGGTGCTGGGGCACCTGAGGGCAAAAGACAACTTTAAACACCGCATTCAGGGTGCAGGGACCATGAGGTCCACCGTCTGTGGATTAGGGGGGTGGTCCCTGACCTACTGCTCAGTGAGGGGAGGAGGGTGTTTGCAGGTGTTGCTGCAGGCAAGGGGTCATGGAAGCTGGAGATGTGGGCAGAGCCAACCAGACAGCAGACTCAGGGTTAACAGGGTGGGCCAGGTCCAGAGCCCAGGGGGGCTGGAGACAGCGGGAGCTGTGTCCCCTGGGCCTACAGGGGCGGATAGAGCCAGTAAGCAGGACCTGGAGAGTCAAGCCCTGGGAGAGCCAAGGCCCAGGGCAGAGGGGCAGGTGTGTGGTCCCACCTCACGTGCTCCCGCCCTTCCAGGCTGGCAAGGCCAAGACAGTCCTCAGAGGTCACCCCCAGAGCCAGGGCAGGATGGCAGGGCTGTGTGGTTTGGAGAGGCAAACCGACACTCCTGCCGTCCAAGGTGGCCAAAACGATGATTGTAGGTGATTGTTCTGGAGGGGCCACTTCCCAGAGACCAGCCTGGCAACGTTCCAATCGTGGAGGAAAGGGTTCCTGCTCCCTCATCACCAGGGGATGCTGGAGCCTCAGAGAAATGCAGCCCTGAGGGAGCAGCAGCTCTGAGCACCCCCAGAATCCCTGCTTTGAGGTGCGAGCGCATGGCCTCTGCACAGACCCAGCCAGACAAGGCCCGGGGAGGGGTGGGGACAAGGGTGGGGGCAGGGCCAGACCTGGGAACCACAGCAGAGCGAGTGAGAGGTATGCGTGTGCACATATACGTATGCTGTGTAGGCGCACACACATGCACTCTGTGGGCATGTATGTGTGTGTGCACCATGCGGGTGCATGTGTATTGTGTTGGTGCATGTGTGTGCACCATGTGGGTGCATGTGTGTGTGCTGTGCAGGTGCATGCATATGTGCACCATGCTGACATGCATGTGTTCACTGTGCGGGTGTTCACAGGTGTGTGATGTGTGTGGGCGTGCATGTTTGTGTGCTGTGGGGCTGCATTGCATCATGCCTGTGTCCACACACATGTGCGCAAGTGTGTATGGGAGTGTGTGCTTGTGGTATCTGTCTGCCTGTGTGTGAACATACATACATCTTTGTGCATGTGGGGTGTGCACTATGTCCATATGCACGTACATGTGTGCATGTGTGTGGTGCATATAGGCCTGTGTGCAAGCATGTGTGTGTTGTGTGTACGTGTATCCATATGTATACGAGCATAAATGCATATGTATTTGGTATGTTGTATGAGTGTGCATGCAAAGATGCTAAGGGAGGGAGGACGTGGGGAATGAAGGGCATATGTAAGGGGGAGGGTCATGTAGGGAGGAGCTGGCGGGCAAGTACACACAGGCCGAGTGTGAGAACTTGAAGGAGCAGATTGCAGAGATGTGAGTGACCGCTGAGTTTATGGGCTGCGCCACGGGACTCCCAGAGGTGTCCATGTCCAGAGCCCCATCCTCTGTCATCAAGGACCCTGGAAGCCCTCTACCCCGACCTCTGTGCAGACTCTGAGGCCAGGAGGCAGGTTGCAATTGGCCAGGCATGGGAGGACTCCCTGCCCCTGGGGACAGGCTCCCCTGAGGTTATGGTCCTGCCCCAGGACCACTTCACAGCACCCTAGTGTCTGTCACCCTGGAACCCACTCCCAAGGCCCTGCACAAGCTCATCTAAGACCCCTCAGGTCACTGGCCTGTCCTCCACACACAGCAGGGCCCATGGGCACACATGTCTGCCATGCAGCAGCCCCTGCCAGCATCCCAGCCCAGTTTGTCCTGGGGTCTGGGCTCCCCTGGCCCACCCTGAGCCCCATCAGCCTGGCACTGGGGCCCTCATGCAGGCAGTGGGGCCTGTGTAGGCACTGGGACACAGCCTGGGGCCATCATGGCGGGTGTGAGGGTCACTGACCTTCGGGGGAATGAGAAGATGGGCCAGCAGATCCCAGTAGAAGGGAAGCTCCTCCACCTGTTCACAGGAGATGCATGGGTGCCAGGCAGCGGGAGGGCCCAGGTGTCTCCGGGTATGGAGGGCCTGACTACACAGCCCAGAGCAAAGCCAAAGGGCAGCTTAGGGGGGGCACATCTGGAGGGTGGCCACGCTCGGCTCCTCCCTGCGCCGGAGCCCCAGTCTGCATGTATGTAAAGGGTGTCTGTGGAGCCCATGGCGCTCTGCTGCATCCTCACCCCCTCCCCCCGCAGTGATGAACGGCAGCAGCCACTCGCCCACAACCATCGGCGGCGCCCCGTCCACGCCCNGTGGCCACGCTCGGCTCCTCCCTGCGCCGGAGCCCCAGTCTGCATGTATGTAAAGGGTGTCTGTGGAGCCCATGGCGCTCTGCTGCATCCTCACCCCCTCCCCCCGCAGTGATGAACGGCAGCAGCCACTCGCCCACAACCATCGGCGGCGCCCCGTCCACGCCCAACGGCTTCAGCAATGGCCCAGCCACCTCGTGCACGGCTGCACTATCCACACAGCAGCTGCCCCCAGCCTGTGGGGCCCGGCAGCTCAGCAAGCTCAAGCGCTTCCTGGCCACCCTGCAGCAGTTCGGCAGCGACATCTCCCCGGAGATCGGGGAGCGCGTGCGCACGCTGGTGCTGGGGCTCGTGGTGAGTCAGGTGGGGACGCGGTGGCCCCAGGCCGGGCCAGCCTCGGCCTCTGCCCTCCCCTCCCCAGGTTGAAGCCAAGCGTCTTCTTCCCCAGAACTCCACGCTGACCATTGAAGAGTTCCACTCCAAGCTCCAGGAGGCCACCAACTTCCCACTGCGGCCATTTGTCATCCCTTTCCTGAAGGTAGGGACCAAATCTCCTCCCCACCCTGAGGCCCCAGGAGGCTTGAGTCTGTCCTCTGCCAGCTTAGATCAGCCCCCTCACTAAAAACTCTAATCCCCCACCCACCGGGAGAGCAGTGCTAACCCATCGGCTGATTGCTTCAAACCTGCTGCTAGCCCAGACCCGTCCTCCCCTGACCCCAGGCTCTGACATACAGCTCCCAGGACCAGTCCTGCGGTTAGTGGCCAGGACACTCAGCCTCTCGACAGCTATGTTCTGAGAACCTGCTGTGTGCTAGCCGACCTGTCACAGATTCTGTGGAGCTGTGGGCAGGGGCCATTTCAATGAAGGAGGAGAGCGGGGAGCAGAACCTTCCAGGCAGCAGGGAGAATGCCTGCAAAGGCCTTGAGGCAAGGGTAGACCTGCAAAGGCCCTGAAGTAGGGGATGGGTGTGTGTGTGTGTGTGTGTGTGTGTGTGTGTGTGTGTGCCTGCTGTGTTGCTATCCTGTGCCTGGAACAGAGTGAGGGGATTGGGACAGTGGACAGACCACAGGCTCATAAGTAAGCAGACAGATGGGTGACTGGGTGTCAGTTGCGAAGCCACTTGATGTGGTCATCAGGGAAGATGAACAGTAGACCAGGGCCTCAGCAGGAGCAGTTGATGTTGGGTTGGTGGCAGCTACACCAGGGCCTGTGAGCAATGCATGCTTCCGGGCCTCCACCCAGACCCCCCGAGTCAGAATCTGCATTGAACCAAGCACCGAGCAAAGCTTCTGCACAAAGCCAGGAGTGTACATGCAGACAGCATCAGACGCAAGTCTGCCCTGCAGGACTTCTCAGGGCCTTCACTCCCCTGTGAGCACCACACATCTCCCAGAGTGGGTAGAGACAAGGTGCTCCCCAAACGTATTTGACCACAGGCGCCTCTGCTCTCTCACCTCCCCAGGTCAGATTCCACAGCGCACTTGGGAAGCGTCCGCCCTGAGTGTGGCTGACATCCCTGCCTCAGGCTCTTGTTTCCTGGGCTACAGTGATGCTCACAGCCGTGGGTTCATCCCTCCATGTGCGCTCTGCCCCAGTGGGGCCTGCCTTCCAGGGGACAGGCCAGAGCAGATGTGCTCAGGTTCCAGCCCTGACCCTGCCACTTAGCCCCTGTGGTCCTGGGCCCGGCAAGTCCCACTAATGGAGTGCCTCCATGTCTGTGGTTGGAGCTTGGGGAGCCATTCTTGGGCTGTTGGGAAGGTGGCAGNCAGGCCAGAGCAGATGTGCTCAGGTTCCAGCCCTGACCCTGCCACTTAGCCCCTGTGGTCCTGGGCCCGGCAAGTCCCACTAATGGAGTGCCTCCATGTCTGTGGTTGGAGCTTGGGGAGCCATTCTTGGGCTGTTGGGAAGGTGGCAGAAAGCGATCAGGCAAAGGATTTGATGTGTGCTCCATTCATCTGGGGATTCCAGGGGTTCCACAGACAGGTGTCCCCTGCAAGACTCTTCTGCAGCTGCCCCCACCGAGCCCCTAGGAGCCCTCAGGGGGCGGCACAGACACTGCCCCTGTGCCCAGTTAATAGGCAGGGAAACTGAGGCCCCTGCCTGTGGAGGGGTACCAGGATCCATTGACTCCAAGCCCCCTGGCCCACACAGGGTGTGCCCCAGGCCTGCACCTTGCTCCAAGGGGACCCCACTTCACGCCCCCACATCCGCTGCCTGCACTCGCCTTCCTGCCCTCCGCCCACACTCTGCTGAGCTCACGCTGAGCTGGGCCCAGACCTCCCCATCTGGCAGTCGTTTGCATTCATCAGGAGCCCTTCCCGCTCCTCCTTTCAACTTAGTGCTGACTCCTCACTCGCCTTCTTTGGGGACACCGCGCGCCTGCTTCTGTCAGATCAGATATTTACAGCAGCAGATGTCGCCCCCGTGTCAGCTGCCCACGTTTATCCAGGAGCAGGGAAAACACGACACATCCCTGCTCTCACCCAACCAGGCCCGCAGCCCCCTGCCCCTTGAGCTTGGCCACCCTCTGCCTCCTCTCAGGGACACGCCCGACCCGGCACCGCCTGCCTTGGTGTCCCTCTGCCCGCAGCACAGCCATGGAGCTGTCAGGACTCTGGTGCCCTGACTGCTTTCCCAGTAACGGGCAACTGGGGTGAAGGATGTGCTGGCCACACTGAATGCCTATGGCCCTGCCCAGGGCCCTAGCCCAAGGTGCTGTCAGGGACAGAGTCCATTCGCCTGCCTGACATGGGGCTTCTGGGCAGATCAAGCCTGTTCCCCGGCCTTATGGACAAGGCACCAGCCAGATCCCTGCCCGGGGAGTGCCCCTCCCCTGGCCCCCACTCACTGTAGGACACTGGCCTCTTCAGAATGCAGAGTGCCGAGGGGAACCTGCAGGG
>SJYA01011913.1:0-12242 GCA_006410615.1 Neotragus moschatus
TTTTCCTCTGTTTCTTTGCATTGATCGCTGAAGAAGGCTTTCTTATCTCTTCTTGCTATTCTTTGGAACACATTAAACTCATCTAAAAACATTCTCATAGACATACCCTGAATAACGTTGGACCAAATATCTGGGCACCTAATGCCCAATCAAGTTGACCATCATGGGATAAATATACAAAATTAAATGTGTTACTATATATTAGAAACAAATAATCAGAAATTCATGTTGATAAAAAGTACTATTCATTATAGCATCAAAAGCATGAAATACTAAAGGGTAAATTCAACAAAAATGTGCAAGATCTGCACATAGAAGCTATAAAATATTACTGAAATATATTTTTAAAGAACTAAAAAGACAGAGAGATATACATGCATATCTTGGACATATTGCTGGTTTCAGTTTCAGACCACCACAATAAAGCAAATACCACATGAAAGCAAGTCGAGTAATTTTTTAAAAAGAGGATAACCAAAAAAAAAAAGGAGAAAAAGACAGCAAGTAACATGAATTGTTCAGTTTCTCAGTGCACATAAAAGTTAGGTTTACACTGCAGTGTGGTCTATAATGTGCAAAGCATTATGTCCAGAAAAAGGTACGTACCTTAATTTTTAGATATTTTATTGCTAAAAAATGTTAACCATCCTCTAAGCCTCCAGTGAGACATAACCTTTCTGCTGGTGGAGGGTCCTGCCTCAGTATTGACAGATTCTGACTCATCAGGCAGTGGTTGCTGAAAGTTGGGGTTGGTGTGGCAATTCCTTTAAAAAGGTAACAATGACATTTGCCATACTGATTGACTCTTCCTTTCAGGAATAATTTCTCTGTAGCACGAAATGCTATTTCAGAGCATTTTACCCACGATACAGCTTCTTTCAAAATTAAAGTTAACCCCTGTCAAACCCTGCCACTGCTTTCCCAACTAAGTTTGCATACTGTTCTAAATCTTTGTTGTCGTTTCAGCGTCTTCACGAGGAGTAGATTCCACCTCCAGAAACCACTTTCTTAGCTCACCCATAGGAAGCAAGTCCTGTGTGAAGGCTTTATCTGCAACTGCAGCAGCTCCGTCACATCTCAGGCTCCTCTTCTAATTAGAATTCTCTTGCTGTTCCCACCACATCTGCAGCCACACCCCCAGTGCAGTCTGGAATCCCTCCAAGTCATCTATGAGGGCTGGCATCAGCTTCTTCCAGACTCCTGTTAATGTTCATATTCTGACCTCTTCCTGTGAATTATGAATGTCCTTAGTGGCATCTAGAATGGTGAATCCTTTCCAGAAAGTTCCAGCTCAGAGGAACCACTATCTATGGCAGCTATGGCCTTATGAAGTATGTGCTGTGCTGTGGTCAGTGGCTCAGTCATGTCCAACTCTTTGCAACCGCATGGACTGTAGCCTGCCAGGCTCCTCTGTCCATGGATTTCTCCAGGCAAGAATACTAGAGTGGGTTGCCAACCCCCCTCCAGGGCATCTTCCCAACCCAGGGATCGAACCCAGGTGTCCCACATTGCAGGCAGATTCTTTACTGTTTGGGCCACCAGGGAAGCCCCTATGAAGTATATTTCTTCAGTAATAAGACCTGAAAGTCAAATTTACTCCTTGATACATGGGCAGAATGGATGTGCCTTAGCAGCATGTAAACAACTTTAATCTCCTTGTCCATCTGCATCAGAGACCCTGGGTAATGAGGTGTATCATCGATGAGCAGGAATACTTTGAAAGGTATCTTTTTCCTGAGCGGTGCATCTCAGTAGTGGGCTTCAAGGATTCAGTGAACCATTTTGCAAATAGATATGCTGTCACCCAGGCTTTGTTGTCCATTTACAGAACACACACAGAATAGATGTAGCATAATTCTTTTAGATTTATGCTATGACTTATTGACTATGCCAAAAGCCTTTGACTGTGTGGATCACAATAAACTGTGGAAAATTCTGAGCGAGATGGGAATACCAGATCACCTGACCTGCCTCTTGAGAAACCTGTATGCAGGTCAGGAAGCAACAGTTAGAAGTGGACATAGAACAACAGATTGGTTCCAAATAGGAAAAGGAGTACATCAAGGCTGTATATTGTCACCCTGCTTATTTAACTTCTATGCAGAGCACATCATGAGAAATGCTGGACTGGAAGAAGCACAAGCTGGAATCAGGATTGCTGGGAGAAATATCAATAACCTCAGATATGCAAATGACACCACCCTTATGGCAGAAAGTGAAGAGGAACTAAAAAGCCTCTTGATGAAAGTGAAAGAGGAGAGTGCAAAAGTTGGTTTAAAGCTCAACATTCAGAAAATGAAGATTATGGCATCTGGTCCCATCACTTCATGGGAAATAGACGAGGAAACAGTGGAAACAGTATCAGACTTTATTTTTCTGGGCTCCAAAATCACTGCAGATGGTGACTGCAGCCATGAAATTAAAAGACACTTACTCCTCGGAAGGAAAGTTATGACCAACCTAGATAGCATATTCAAAAGCAGAGATACTACTTTGCCAACAAAGGTACATCTAGTCAAGGCTATGGTTTTTCCTGTGGTCATGTATGGATGTGAGAGTTGGACTGTGAAGTAAGCTGAGAGCCGAAGAATTGATGCTTTTGAAGTGTGGTGTTGGAGAAGACTCTTGAGAGTCCCTTGGACTGCAAGGAGATCCAACCATTCTAAAGGAGATCAGTCTTGTGTGTTCATTGGAAGGACTGATTCTGAAGCTGAAACTCCAATACTTTGGCCACCTCATGAGAAGAGCTGACTCATTGGAAAAGACTCTGATCTGGGAGGGGTTGAGGGCAGGAGGAGAAGGGGACAACAGAGNCTTTATTTTTCTGGGCTCCAAAATCACTGCAGATGGTGACTGCAGCCATGAAATTAAAAGACACTTACTCCTCGGAAGGAAAGTTATGACCAACCTAGATAGCATATTCAAAAGCAGAGATACTACTTTGCCAACAAAGGTACATCTAGTCAAGGCTATGGTTTTTCCTGTGGTCATGTATGGATGTGAGAGTTGGACTGTGAAGTAAGCTGAGAGCCGAAGAATTGATGCTTTTGAAGTGTGGTGTTGGAGAAGACTCTTGAGAGTCCCTTGGACTGCAAGGAGATCCAACCATTCTAAAGGAGATCAGTCTTGTGTGTTCATTGGAAGGACTGATTCTGAAGCTGAAACTCCAATACTTTGGCCACCTCATGAGAAGAGCTGACTCATTGGAAAAGACTCTGATCTGGGAGGGGTTGAGGGCAGGAGGAGAAGGGGACAACAGAGGATGAGATGACTAGATGGCATCACCAACTCGATGGACGTGAGTTTGAGTGAATTCCGGGAGTTGGTGATGGACAGGGAGGCCTGGCGTGCTGTGATTCATGGGGTGCGAAGAGTCGGACATGACTGAGCAACTGAACTGAACTGAATTGAACTGAATTCTTTTAGATGATAAATGAGTACTGGCTTCAACTTCAAGTCACCAGCTACATTATCCCCTAAAAGAGAATCAGTCTGTCCTTTGACACTTTGAAGCCAGGCACTTCTACTCTCTGGCTATAAAGTTCTAGATAAAATCTTCTTCCAACAGTAGGCTGTTTCGTCTACATTGAAAATCTGTCCTTTAGTGTAGCCACCTTAATGAATTATCTGAGCTGGATCTTCTGGACAACTTGCTGCAGCTTCTACACCAGCCCTTGATGCTTCACTTTGCATTTTGATGTTATAAAATGGCTTCTCTCCTTAAACTTCATGAACCAACCTCTGCTGGCTTCAAACTTCTCTTCTGCAGTTTCTGCAACTCTCTCAGCCTTCACAGAGCTGAAGAGGGTTGGGGTCTTGCTCTGGAGGAGGCTCTGCCTTAAGGGAATGGCATGGCTGGTTTGATCTTCTACCCAGACCACTAAACCTTTCTTTATATCTGCAATAAAGCTGTTGTGCTTCCTTATCATTTGTGTGCTCACTGTAGCACTTTTCATTTCCTTCAAGAACTTTCCTTCGCATTCGCAGCTTGACTATTTGGCACAAGAGGCCCAGCTTTCAACCCACCTTGGCTTTCGACATGCCTTCCTCACTGAGCTTAATCATTTCTACGTTTTGATTTAAAGTGAGAAATGTGTAACTCTTCCTTTCACTTGAACACTTAGAGGCCACTGGAGGGTTATTAACTCACCTAATTTTGATACTGTTGTGTTTCAGAGACAAGGGAAGCCCCAGCAGAGGGAGAAGAGTGGAGGAGGGCTGGTCAGTGGAACAGTCAGAACACCCACAACGCTTACGCATTAAGTTTTCTGTCTTGCATGGGCGTAGTCCTTGGTGTCCCAAAGCAATTATGACAGTAACATGAAAGACCACTGAACAAAGACACCACAACAAAGATGATCATTTTGTAGTCAATGAAGCAGAAGCAGATGTTTCTCTGGAATTCCCTTGCTTTTCTATGATCCAGCAGATGTTGGCAAATTGATCTCTGGTTTCTCTGCCTTTTATAAATCCAGCTTGTACCTCTAGAAGTTCATGGTTCGCATACTGCTGAAGCCTAGCTTGAGGGATTCTGAACATAGCAAATAGAAGGGGGAAAATTGAAAGCAGTGACAGATTTTCTTTTCTTGGGCTCCAAAATCACTGCAGACAGTGACTGCAGCCATAAAATGAAAAGAAGCTGGCTCCTTGGAAGAAAAGCTATGACAAACCTAGACAGCATATTAAAAAGCAGAGACATCACTTTGTCAGCAAAGGTCCATATGATCAAAGTTATGGTTTTTCCAGTATTCACGTATGGATGTGACAGCTGGACCATAAAGAAGGCTGAAAGCCAAAGAATTGTTGCTTTTGAATTGTGGTGTTGGAGAAGACTCTTGAGAGTCCCTTGGATGGCAAGGAGATCAAACCAGTCAATCCTAAAGGAAATCAACCCTGAGTATTCACTGGAAGGACTGATGTTGACGCTGAAGCTCCAAATCTCTGGTGATCTGATGCACAGAGCTGACTTATTACACAAGACCCTGATGCTAGGAAAGACTGAAGGCAAAAGGAAAAGGGGGCAGCATGAGGTGGTTAGATAGCATCCCCAAAACAATGGACAAGAATTTGAGCAAACTGCTGGAGATATTTCCCCCAGCAATCTTGATTTCAGTTTGTGATTTATCCTGCCCAGCATTTCACATGATGTACTCTGCATGTAGAACCAGACATGGAACAGTGGACTGGTTCCAAATTGGTAAAGGAGTATGTTAAGGCTGTATATTGTCACCCTGCTTATTTAACTTCTATGCAGAGTACATCATGAGAAATGCCGGGCTGGATGAAGCACAAGCTGGAATCAAGATTTCCAGGAGAAATATCAATCACCTCAGATATGCAGATGACACCACCCTTATGGCCGAAAGTGAAGAGGAACTCAAAAGCCTCTTGATTAAAGTGAAAGAGGAGAGTGAAAAACCTGGCTTAAAACTCAATATTCAAAAAACGAACATCATGGCATTCGGTCCCATCACTTCATGGCAAATAGATGGGAAACAATGGAAACAGTGAGAGACTGTCTTCTTGGGCTCCAAAATCACTACTGATGGTGACTGCAGCCATTGAATTAAAAGACGCTTGCTCCTTGAAAAAAGCTATGACTCACCTAGACAGCATATTAAAAAGCAGAGATATTACTTTGCTGACAAAGATCTGTCTAGTCAAAGCTATGGTTTTTCCAGTAGTCATGTATGGATGTGAGACCTGGACCATAAAGAAAGGTGAGCATTGAAAAATTAATGCTTTTGAACTGTGGTGTTGGAGAAGATTCTTGAGCGTCCCTTGGACTGCAAAGAGATCAAACCATTCAATCCTAAAGGAAATCAGTCCTGAATATTCATTGGAAGGACTGATACTGAAGCCCCACTTGATGAGAAAGAACTTGGCCACTTCATGAGAAGAACTGACTGGTTGGAAAAGACCCTGATTCTGGGAAAGATTGAAGGCAGGAGAAGGGGACAACAGAGGATGAGATGGTTGGATGGCATCACTGACTCAATTGACATGAGTTTGAGCAAGCTCCAGGAGTTGGTGATGGACAGGGAAGCCTGGTGTGCTACAGTCCATGGGGTCCCAAAGAGTCAGACATGACTGAGCAACTGAGCTGAACTGAACTGAACTCTGCATATAAGTTAAATAAGCAGGGTGACAATATACAGCCTGGACATAGTGTTTTCCCAATTTTGAAGCAGTCGTTCCACGTCCAGTTCTAACTGTTGCTTCTTGTCCTGAATTCAGGTTTTTCAGGAGACAGGTAAGGTGGTCTGGTATCCCCATCTCCACAGTTTACGTTCCAGAATTTTCCACAGTTTATTGTGATCCCCATAGTCAAAGGCTTTAGTGTAGTCAATGAAGTGGAATCACAGCCTTGTCATGGCAAAGAGGCCTGCATAACTCAATGAAGCTATAAGCCATGCCTTGCAGGGCCACCCAAGATGGGTGGGTCACAGTGAAAAGTTCTGAAAGAATGCAGTCCACTGGAGGAGGGAAGGACATCCCCTCCCCCTTCATGGATCATATCTGCAAAACATGTACCAAAAAAGTCTGGTATCCAGAACACACAATTCAATCATAAGAACATAAGCTACTCACTTATTTAAATGGTCAAAGATGTGTACAGAGAGGGCCCCAGACCCCAGGAGCATGGGCACACTCTCCTCCTCTGGCTGCTGGCTGGATGCAGAAGCTGGGCCCTGACCACCCTCCCCAGTGGCCAACCCCCCACTCCTGCCTGCTCCTCACCCTCCTCACCATTCAGGTAGTAGCTCCTTCTGGTTCGGTCCCCGGAGGGCAGGCTGCTCTCTGAGAAGCACACCTTTTTGGCCCGGCCCACATCCCGGGTCTCCAGCAGGGTCTTCTCCACCAGCGGATCCTGCAAGGGGCTCAGGAGTGGGGACAGCTTTCGGTCGGAGCCTCGTGGGACACGCAGTTCTGGGGAGCTGAGGAAAGCCTTGAAGGGCACCTGGGAGGACGTCACACAGCCCGGGGAGGCGTCATCCTCGCTGGAGAGGGGGGCGTGTGAGCACAGCAGGTCTTCCAGGGAGGACCCCTGCAGCTGGGAGGGTGCATCAGGGCCGCTGGTGAACCTTCCAAAATCTGGAACTGGGGCAGGGAGGGAGGAACAAGCCGTGAGGTGGAGGCTCCTGGAGCACCCACGTCTTGCAGAGACCCTGACCCCAGCTCTGACACCTGCCCCCACTTCTCCTCTGAAGGAGGCGATGGATCCCAGGACACCAGCAGCCCCAGGTCCAGAGGCACAGCACACGTGTGACCTCCAACACTCCCACTGTATGTCCACACACTGTGACAGTGACTTATATGTGCATCTTAAATTTTATATAAATGGTATCATCCAGCACCTTTTATTATGAAACTTCGTGTTTTGAGATTTATCCATGATGAGTGTGTCATTGGGTAGCTCTATGGTTCACTTAACCACTTCCTGGCACACGTGCATGCATGGGCACACATCTGCACATACATGCACACACATGGATTTTTTTCACCCACTCCCCCTGATGCACATGAGACTGTTTCTAGGATTCCTTATAAAAGTGGAGCAGTAATCAGCGTCCCTCATGTGTGTCTCCTGCCAGACACATGGTCCAGGAACTGTCAGGAAGTCACAGCAGTGAAGCAGCAAGGGCCCCCGGTGCTTGTTCTTCCTCTGGCTCAGTCCCAGGAGCCTGGTCCCCTTTGCTCAGGACTCACATATTCCTAGCAGAGGTAGGCCATCCCAGCCATGGGCAGGGGCCAGGAAAACCCTACTCATGGGCTTGGGGAAGAGCCATATCTGTGACCTAATTTTAAAGGGATTGTTGTGTGGTCAGGTGTGTTTGCACTTCACTTTTAGTTTCTATTTAGTGAATTGAAATTCCCTTCTGTTATTCCCAAGGCTTAATAAAGTTGTGTTAAACATAAAACAATTTTTTAAATCCTCAGTCAAAACTTTCAAGTCACATTATAATAAAACTATAAATGAATCAGAGTCAATAGAAAACCCCATCTCCTCAAAATTAAAAGCATTCTCAGGACTTCCCCAGTGGTCCAGTGGTTAAGAACTCACCTTGCAATGCAAGGGTTGTGGGTTCGATCCCTAGTCAGTGAAGTAAGATCCCACATACTGAAGAACAACTCAGTCCACTCTATAGCTAGAAAGCCCAAGTGCCATAACTAAGACCAAAAAATATATACATATTAGAAAAAAAATTATCTTCAGTATCTCAAGGAGAAAATAAAGATAGGAAAAACGATTATTGAGAAATAATGAAAATCAGAACACTAGGTATATTGACGTCAATACATTTAAAACTGTATCTAAAGTGAAAGTAGCAACTTAAATCCTTTAATTATTTCTAAAACAGCATCAAAAAATTAAACATTCATATAGGAATGAACTCTTGAAGAAAGCAAAAGTCAGAGAATAATAAACATAACAGCAGAAATAAACTTGAAACAGTTCTACAAAAAGTCCAATAAGATAATGAAACTGTGGAAAGCTACTTTAGAGAAACAGAAAACAAAAGAATAAAATTGAAAATGAGAAAAGCCAGATACGAATGATCAGGAAGACAATGTTTAAATCATAAAAGATTATATCCAATTGAATATTACTTGAAAACTTTAATAAAGGAGAGATCACTTGGGAAGCTATTTTCAATGACTCAATAATAAGTAGAAAACCTGCACAGATGAATAAGCAAAAAAAGAAAAACCTAGAAGTTGTAGAATTATGGGCAAAGGGCTGAAGGCCTGGGTGGTTGGTGGATGAGATATTTCAAGTCCCCAAACAATTCACAACCCCTACATCATATGAATGAGGCTGGAACACTGAAAAAATTAAAAGATACTTGACTATCAAGTTTATAAATTGTCACAACTCTGATATCAAATCCCTGAAAAGACAACCCACAGAAAGAAAACTGCAGCCCAGATTCACATAGGAATCAGAGAAAAGAGAGTCCAGAGCTCCTGAGCGAAGCCCCAGCCAGCCAGATGCCGCAGCAAACAGCTCAGGCCCAGAACCAGGAGCCTCTCAACAACACAGTGGAACAAGACCCCACAGGCCAGTGGGGGCGCAGCCGAGGGCACTTCGGCCAGTACAGAAGCTAGATCATAAAATCTTAACAAAATGAGCCCTGCTTCAATTTTGTTGTTGTTCTTTAAAAATAAGGACTAGAAGGCTTTTCCCCAGCACCCAGCCTACACCCCCCACCCCTGATACCTGGACAGATAGGGCTGTCCACTGCTGACCACCCTCCAGAAGGATGAGCGGGGAGGCTGTCAAGGCCAAAAGTCGTGGGATTCCTGAGGAAGAAAGGCAGAAATGAGCGTACGAGCTGCCATTGTTGTTCAGTTGCTAAGATGTGTCCAACTCTTTGAGACCCCATGGGCTGTAGCCCGCCAGGCTCCTCTGTCCGTGGGAATTCTCCAGGCAAGAATATTGGAGTGGGTTGCCATTCCCTTCTCCAGAGGATCTTTCTGAACCAGGGATTGAGCCCTGTCTCTTGCTTGGCAGGTGGATTCTTTACCACTGAGCCACCAGGGAAGACCATCTGAGCCGCTAACCCCATTTAAAAGTCTGTAAACAGCAGCTACAGAACTCAGAAAACATGGGAGAAAAAAATGGAAAACTTAGCAGAACAAAATAGCTCAGGGAGGGACTGGATAGTGAATTCCATGGTGGTCTAGTGGTTCGGGCTCCACCCTCTCACTGCCCAGGGCCTAGGTTTAACCCCTGGTCGGGAAACTAAGAACCAGCATGCCTGGTGGCCAAAAGTAAAAATAAAAATATAAAGCAAGCAAAATATGATAAAGGGCCTGGATATAGGCTAAATATTTACAAATCAACAGATTTCCAAAACACAGTAACACGGATAACTGAAAACACAGTGGAAAAAGAAATCCCATCCATGATAGCAATAAGTAACATAAAGTGCCCCAGGAATAAACCGATTAATGTGAAAGATTTATGTGAGAAATGGCTAAAGAGACTTGAAGAAACAGTCAGAGCAGCTTAATAGAGCTCCAGGGGACAATCTCACCCTCTGGGCAAATGTAAGAAAAAGAGACCTGAAAATAATTACCCTGCCTTCCAAGCCAGTGAGTCTACCTTTAGGGAAACATACCCTAAGGAAATAACTCTGAATAGAAAATGCTTTTGCTGTGGTATTTACTTCAGGGTTGGAGAAGGAAATGACAACCCACTCCGGTATTCTTGCCTAGAGAATTCCATGGACAGAGGAGCCTTACGGGTTATGGTCCATGGGGTCACAAGAGTCAGAAGCCACTGAGCAACTAACACTTCAGGGTAAGAGAAAAGAACTGTCATTTCAAACATAAGGAGAGTTCATTAAATTCTATTTAGAATGTATTTGTGATAATACCGAAGCAGCTGTCTCGTGATGGTAAAGGGAAGAGGCAGAGAGAACATTCAGAAACTACTTAAAATCCCTGGACACTCCATGCAGGACAAGGAGTCCAGGCAACAGCGGAGGCGCTGAGACGCCAGGGGCTCAGGTGATCTGAAGGAAACTGACCTGAGAGGGGAGGGCCCGGGCTGGCCAAGGCCCCCACCCCACCCTGNAAGAGGCAGAGAGAACATTCAGAAACTACTTAAAATCCCTGGACACTCCATGCAGGACAAGGAGTCCAGGCAACAGCGGAGGCGCTGAGACGCCAGGGGCTCAGGTGATCTGAAGGAAACTGACCTGAGAGGGGAGGGCCCGGGCTGGCCAAGGCCCCCACCCCACCCTGCCCCTCAGAACATGTGTGCCATGTGCAAAGTGCCCCAGAAGGTGACACCAGCTGTGGGAGAGGTGCAGGTGGAGAGCCCGCAGCCCTTTGGAGAGGGTCTCAGTGTCCATGTCAACACTTGAGCTGCACGTGGCCTTTGACCATGTGGGATTCCTGGACAGCCCCCGTCAGCAGGCCACAGGGGTGCCTGTGAAGCCCCCATGGCTGCTGAGATTTGGAGGAGCACTCCTGTCACGGGGACCAGACTTAAGGGCTGGTGGTGAGCCCACAGGGAACAGTGAGCGAGCCCTCCAGGAGGTGGCCGATGGTCAAGGACGGAAGATGGACGGCTGGGGAGTCAGTGTAGAATGGCTCTACCCTGTCCACATAAAATGAGGATCCCAGGATACACAGGTAAACAGCCACCAAAACTTCAGAGAGAAGCCAGAGTCGACGTGGACAGCAGCTGCCACTGGGAGCGAGGCCAGGAGCCTGCAGTAGTCACGCTCACCCCAAGTGATCTTGCTTAGTGAGAACAACAGATTTTTAAAATATATCCTGTGCAACTTCCTTGGTGGCAAAGAATCCGAGTGCCAGTGCAGGGACACGAGTTCCATCCCTGGTCCAGAGAGATCCCACACACCGTGGAGCAACTAAGCCCATGCACCACAACTACAGAAGCCTGTGCTCCAGAGCCCAAGAGTCGCTGAGCCCGTGCACCTAGATCCTGTGCCCCACAACAGCAGAAGCCACTGCAGTGAGAGGCCTGCAGCCAAAATTAATAAATAAATCAACCACATCCAGTTTCTAAAGCAAACACTGAGCCGCTGCTGTGCACAGTTCCCATCTGTCTGAAACCTTGAGCTCTGCTGGGGAACTCCTGCTGGTTCTCCAAGTCCAGCCCCAAAGCCAACATTGCACCCTGGGGATAAAGGTGGTTCTGAAGACAGCAGGGGCCCATCAGCCCACACCCTGCAACAGGGGCTCCAAGGCCTTTCTTTGGAAGGCTCGAGGCCTCGGGTGGGCCAGGGGCTGGGGCTCCTCCTAAGACTCTCATCCAGGAGGATCTGGGCTTACCCATTGGGTGGGGTGCTGGCCATGCCCCAGAGATGCCCTGATTTATACCCTGATGGGGAGCAGCGCAGCCTGAGCAAGGGCCTGCACCTCACCCAAAGCCCACCTTCCAGCCTGGCCAGTCCGACGATCACACAGATAGCTCTGTGCCCTGAGGGTTCAGTTCAGTGGCTCAGTTGTGGTCAACTCCTTGTGATCCCATGGACTGTAGTACACCAGGCCTCCCTGTCCATCATCAACTCCCAGAGTTTACTCAAACTCATGTCCATCGAGTTAGTGATGCCATCCAACTATCTCATCCTCTGTCATCCCCTTCTCCTCCTGTCTTCAGTCTTTACCAGCATCAGGGTCTTTTCCAATGAGTAAGCTCTTCGCATCAGGTGGCCAAAGTGTTGGAGTTTCAGCTTCAACATCAGTCCTTCCAATGAACACCC
>SJYA01011914.1:0-11817 GCA_006410615.1 Neotragus moschatus
GATGGACATGAGTTTGAGTGAACTCCGGGAGTTGGTGATGGACAGGAAAGCCTGGCATGCTGCAATTCACGGTGTCGCAAAGAGCTGGACAAGACTAAGCGACTGAAGAGAACTGAACATTCTCTTAAGACCTGCATTTCCCAAAATTATACAGTTCATGATTGAGTAATAAACTCAATTTATTTAAAACTACACTTGGATTCTTGGTGGTCTTTGAATGCACTTGCACAAAACCATGGGATCAATATTTTCAAATATACAGAATATACACCAACAAGAAGTCACATACCAATAAAAAAGGGGAGGCAAAAAGAAAAAAAGAAGTCACAAGAGAACTACAAACAAATGGTTTCATACGTACTGTAAAAGTGTTGTATTTCAAATGTATAAGATTATGGTGCTGATTCAGTTGGTGGGACCATCATTTCAACTTGAAATGATGATTTCTGCTTCTGCAGAAATCTAGTAAAAATCTAGAGCCTGAGAAACCCTGTAGGGTTTTGCGTTAGCGTTCGGAAGCCGCTGCGAATGGGGTTTAGCTCCGTCCAGGCCGAAGTCACGGCTCCTTCCCCAGTAAATCCGCATTCCCGCGGTCGACGAAATCCTCCGAGGCAGGAGCGGCGCAACTCAGACCGCCTGGTCCTACAATAAGGACGTTCTAGCCGATTGCCTACTCGGTGGTAGGGCCCGCCGCAGCCCGGCCTCCGGGCGCCGCCATGTTGGAGGCGCAGGACGGGAGCCATGGCTGCGAGCACCAGGTCAGCAGCCAGAGCCGGGCCCGCTCTGCCAGGCACATGCTGGAAGTGCGTCCCGGGCTCTTCTTGGGTGGAGCCGCGGCCGTCGCGGAGCCAGACCACCTGAAGGAGGCGGGCGTCACGGCAGTGCTGACGGTGGACTCGGAGGAGCCCAACTTCGAAACGGGGGCTGGGGTCGAGGGCCTACGGACTCTCT
This sequence comes from Neotragus moschatus, assembly GCA_006410615.1. Lineage (NCBI taxonomy): Eukaryota > Metazoa > Chordata > Mammalia > Artiodactyla > Bovidae > Neotragus > Neotragus moschatus. Next base: position 952 of record SJYA01011914.1, read on the forward strand.
TCGTGCCAGCGCTGGACAGACCCGAGACCGACCTGCTCAGTCATCTGGACCGCTGTGTGGCCTTCATTGTCCAGGCTCGCGCCGAGGGCCGTGCGGTGCTGGTGCACTGGTGAGTGGTCGGGGCCGTGGGGAGAGCAGCCCCGCCACGCTTCTACCCTGGCCCACCTCACCCTTTTCCTCCCGGGGCCCAGAAGAGGACCAGAGGGCTGTCCGACCGCTGGGACCTCCAGCTCCCTCTTGGGTAGGCTTGTGTCAGAGAGAGGAGTGGGCAGGACACGGTCCCCTGACGACGCGCAGGCTTTTCATTCATTTTGTTTGTGTTGGTTCATTCTGCAGCCGCTGAGTTTTCGAGGGTAGGAGGAATCTTCAGATAAATGACTAAGTCTCTACATCTAAAGAGTTTATATCTCTTCTCAACTAGCCAGACACAAACTGAGGAAATGCAGACTAGGATGCGAGGTGTATAGTAAGAGATTAATAGAGGTCAAGGTTATTCAAACTTCCGAGGGAGAACAGGCTATTTTCATTGTTTTTGTTTGAGGCAGGCGTGGCCCATGGAGGAGAGATTTGGGGAGAGAAAAATTGATTAGGACGTAGCAGTGGCAGAAAGACTAATTACAACAGTTTACACTTACTGAGTCAGCAATTTTACAGCCAGCCTTTGTTATAAATATTACATAAAGCACATAAGGTAGTGATAAAATAGAAGTTTGGGACCAGATCTCCAGGGCCTTTAAAACCAAGAGCAAAAGAGTTTAGATTTGTTCTGAAGCCATTATAAGATGTTAAAAAATTAGTGTAATTATTTTTCAGTAGGTAATGCATTCACATGGTTCAGAATTAAAAATGAATAAGGAAATAAAGGAATACTTTTGTACAGCAGTAGTATTTCAGAGGCAAAGGATTTACTTGAGTAGAAGGAGACAAACGTTACCATTTATAGGGGGTAGGTTTTTTTGTTTTTGTAATTGTTGCTGTTTGCTATTTTAAAGGTTTCTTTTTCAGTCATGCAGGGGTCAGTAGAAGTGTGACTGTAATAACCGCTTTTATGATGAAGACTGACCAGCTTACCTTTGAAAAAGCCTATGAAAACCTTAAGACTGTCAAGCCAGAGGCCAAGTGAGTTACTTGTTACAGTAATAATTCTGCTTTTGTGATGCAGTTTTATTTATTTAAAGAAAATTTAACTCTGTATCGGTTTGCCCTTGCAGGATGAATGAGGGGTTTGAGTGGCAACTGAAATTATACCAGGCAATGGGCTGTGAAGTAGATACCTCCAGTGCAGTTTATAAACAATATCGTTTACAAAAGGTTACAGAGAAGTATCCAGGTAAGTAATAATTGGCAGTATGTATTCAGTCCTTTTTGGGTGTTCCTGGTGGCTCAGCCTGGGTAAAGGATCCGCCGGCAATGGATTCCATCCCTGGGTTGGGAAAATCCCCTGGAGGAGGTCATCACAACCTACTCCGGTATTCTTGCTTTGGGAAATCTCATGGACTAAGGAGCCTGGTGGGCTATATAGTCCATGGGGTTGCAGAGTCAGACACAGCTGAGCAGTTAAGCACAGCACATTCAGTCCTTTTTAGATGTAGGTTACTCTGCCACTAGATGCTTCAGGTGCATTATTTCACTTTTGAAGCAGATACTTTTATTTCATTTTGAAACCATGGTTTAGCAAGAAATAGCTTGTTGAGGGTCACATGGTTTGTAAATGGCTGGCTCGAATTTGAAGTCCGGCAGTCTCTGCCTGGAAGCCAAGGGCTGCATCACTGTGCTCTCCCACCTCGTCCTCATTTCTCAACACGGAAGATTTTTTTTAATTTCTGAGATTAGCATTTTGTTGTTTACTTGCTAAATTGTGTCTGATTGTCTTGTGACCCCATGGACTGGCTCCTCTGTCCATGGGATTTCCCAGGCAAGAATACTGGAGTGGGATGCCATTTCCTTCTCCCAGGGATCTTCCCAACCTATGGATCGAACCTGCGTCTTCTGTATTGGCGTGTGGATTCTTTGCCTCAATTTGACACAAACTGAATTTTGTGTGAAAATGCAGAGTTGATTTTGACAAATGGATACATTTTATGTTATGTAGAATTGCAGAATTTACCTCAAGAACTCTTTGCTGTTGACCCATCTGCCATTTCACAAGGATTGAAAGATGGGGGTCTCTACAAATGTAGAAAGTGCAGGTAAAATATTTTGTATCCTCTGGAGATTTTACTTTGTCTCAGTAGAAAAGTACTGAAAATTTCAGTTTCTTAAAATCTTGTAGGAAGAATTTGTTTAATGGAATAATACAGAAATTTCATATTCAGATCTGGTTTCAAGAAGAATATGAATTCTTAAAAGTTACCTGGTTACTTGTAGAGGTTATGAAAAATTAAAATAGCATAATCATTGTTATATTAATTTGCCCTCTAAGAAATACTGTACTTTTAATCTATTTTTCCATCCTTTTGGAAATCATTACTGTTTTTCTTTGTTTGGGGGATGCAGGCGATCTTTATTTAGAAGTTCTAGCATTTTGGATCATAATGAAGGAAGTGGTCCTACAGCCTTTGCCCACAAGAGGATGACAGCATCCCCCAGGCTTTCCACAGGAAGTCAGGCTCAGTGTACATCTTACTTCATTGAACCTGTACAGTGGATGGAATCCACTTTGTTGGGAGTGATGGATGGACAGGTGAGAACGCATTTTACTTTCTTTAGTTTTATTATGTCATCTGTATTTTGTTCCTTCTTTCATATTAAACCATACTTTAACTAGTGTTTTATTCCATCTTAACTGCTTTCTTTCTAAAGATTGTATCTTTGTAATATAGGCAAGATTCTATCAAAGGTAAATTAGTTAAAACCAAGTGATCTAAAATAATGATTCATTTTTTTGGTTGAGAGCTTTTGGTCTCAGTTAATTCCTTTTAAGGCTTATTGTTTATATTTTTTCAAATTAAAACAAATCAGAATATATTTAGCAAAACTTGAGCTTTGTAAGAAGTAGGGAAAATCATGGATTTTAAAATTGGATTTAAAATTTCTTCTTAATCTTCCTTTTTTCTCCTTTGGCTCTATGTATCTCTGCTTGATTCTTTTCGTTTTACATGTTTGTTACAAGATTCTTTTTCATTTCTTAGTAATTCTAAAGGATGCAGCTCATATGAGGATCCTGTGACAGCTACAACTCTCTTTTAGGTTTATTTGATATGAATGTAAAGATATTCTTAATCTAAGATGTTTAAAGATTATCTAAGTTTGTATAGTGAGTTTTCATGAAACTCTCACTGTATTTCATTTGAAGAATACAATAATTTTATAAAATAGAACAGATATATATTCACATTTTATATATGAGGAAACTTAATCTACATTAGTTAATTTCTTGCCTAGAAGGGGGTACCCTATATTCAAACCCATGTTTTCAGTTGCTGCTGCTTTATTGAGATACAATTCACTTGCCATATAATTCACCCATGGAAAGTGTACAGTTCAGTGGTTTTTAGTATGTTCACAGGTTTTAGAATCTGTCACCATTTTTATCGCTACCAAATAAACCTTGTACAGCAGTCACTTCCTACTCCTGATACTATTTGTTGAAGTCCACTTTATCTGTTTTTTCCTTTGTGACTTATGTTTGTGCCTTGCTGTTTTTATTTGTCTTAGTTGCCCCTTGTGGCTTGTGGGATCCTGGTTTGCTGACTAGGGATTGAACCCTGGCCCTCAGCAGTGAAAGCATTGAGTCTTAACCATTGGATACCCAGGGAATTCCCTTGCTGCTTTTATTTAATCTGGAAAGCACCCAAGATAAAGGCATTTATTTTATTTTTTTGTGAAATATTCTAGGTCACATTTGTGCATACTTTTTGTAAATTTATTTTCTTATAGAATGTATACCTAAAAATGGAATTCCTGGCTTGAAGAGTGTACATTTTAAAATATTACTAATATTCTGGGCTGACCTTAACAATGCCCACACAAATTTGCCTTTCACTAACGTTGAATGCATGTACTCATTTCCCCATACCTTTGGCATATGGATGTTATAAAATCAGTAAGGTTCTGTCTGTCTATGAGATGAAAAAAATTCATTAATCCTAAATTGTCTTAATTTGAATCTCTATGACTACTGCAGAGACCAACATCTTTATGTACTTAGCAGGCATTTATACTTTGTTTTGCAGGAAATTTCCTTCATATCCTTGGTGCATTTCCATGGGTTTTGTCTTTTTCTAAGGAATTTAGGAGCTGTTTATGTAGTCTAGCATTTCACATAATGCAGGTGTTTTCTCTAGTCTGTTGCTTATCTCAGCTTTGAGATACACTTTTTTTTTTTTTCAGTTTATTGAGATATAACTGATATACAGCATTGTATAAGTTGAAGGTGTTCAGCACAAGTGGCCTGACATACATATATAATGAACGTGTTTTTTTTTAATTATGGTAAAATAGTCATAAATTTACCATTTTAACTATTTTTAGTGTGTAATTGAGTAGTATTGAGAATGTTCACATTGTGCAACCATCACCACCATCTTCCCCAGCTGAAATGCCATACTCATTAAACACGAATTACTCATTAAACACTAATCCCCCACCCCCTCCTCCCCTGTGGATGCCCCTGGCAACCACTGTTCTACTCTCTCCTTTTATGAATGTGACTCTTCCAGGTGCCTCATAAATTTGTGGCTGGCTTCTTGTACTTGGCATAATGTCCTCAAGGTTCATCCATGTTGGAGCGTGTGTCAGAGTTTCCTTCCTTTTTAATGCTGAATAGTATCCTATTTTACGTGTATATCACATTCTATTTGTCTACTCATCTATCCACAGATATCTGGGTTGCTTCCTCCCTTTGGGTGTTGGGAATAATGCTGCTATGAACATGGGTATACAAATATCTGTTGGGTCCCTGGTTTTATTTCTTTTGAGTATATACCCAGAATTGGAATTATTGGATCATACAGTAATTCTGTGTTTAATTGTTTTGAGAAATGTGGTATATTTTGTCAAACTAAAACTGTGTAGATATTTGTGTAATCAATTTTAGTTCTGAGTTTTATGTACAGACTTTGTTTATAGTTGGTTTAAAGGTAAACACAATATGGTGTGTGGATAAGGAAAGATTTTTCTGTCTCGTCTTGTTTATGATGACTGTATTTAAAGTGTGGATCAGGTGTGCTCATGTTACTGTACTGTTTTCTTGAAATGCTCTGGTCTTAGTACTAGCTAATTAGAAACAACAATTTAAGTCTTTAGGTAAAAAAAAAAAAGAAGTCACCATATATGCCAGTCATGAAACCTTCTGTTTATGCCTCAGTCTTCACCTTTCTCCTTTCATTCTAGAATTAATCTATTCCTTCTGTATACTCTGAGAGTACAACATACTTAACACTTATTGTAGTCTACTATCCATTGTAGTAAATTGCCTTTACATTTCATCTCACCGATTAGATCATCAACTCCTTGAAGCTGTGAGCCATATCTTACCATGATCTGTGTTACCGAAGATAACTACTTGTTTTATATAAAAGTGAAAGAAAAAGTAACACGTCTGTTTTCCTTCAGCTTCTCTGCCCCAAATGCAGTGCCAAGTTGGGCTCTTTCAACTGGTATGGTGAACAGTGCTCATGTGGCAGATGGATAGCGCCTGCTTTTCAAATACATAAGAGCAGAGTGGACGAAACGGGAGTGCTGCCGGTTTTGGGGTCACACACAAGAAAACCAGGAACTTGTTACATTTGATGACTTGCTGATATGTGCTGCTCTTCCTTATTGTCATCTGTGGCAGATGGTGTAGTTTTTAGGCCATTAACATTTTATTTGCAATGTGAGAAGATAAAATCACTTGATGTTACTTAGAAATTATACATTGTCAGCTTCTTATACAGTCTAAGTAGATTACTTTGTATAGAAATCAGAACTTTTTAATCATGTAAATTATACTTTGATATTAAAATCTTCTATAACTTGGATGCTTTGTTCATTTCATATATATTAAAAGTTGTGATTTTTTTCCCATCTTTTAAAAAAATTTATTTTTTAATTGGAGGAAAATTGCTTTACAATCTTGTGTTGGTTTCTGCTGTAGAAAAATGCAAATCAGCCATGATTACACATATGTCACTTCCTTAAAGTTGTGATTTTTTGGAATGTTTGTTATGAATTCCTCAGTTCTAGATGGACAGAATAATGTCCAAAAACTTAAAACTGTCACATTTAAGTGACATCCTTTTATTTCTAGAAATGTAAAGCAAATTTGCTTGGATGTGTTTTGACATTTTCTTTTAAGGGACATTAGTAAAGCTACATAAGTCTGGATTTTTCTTGGAAATATAGAAGGAAAGGACATCAATAAAATGCTGACTAAAATGTCTTTTTTCTGTATTTGTTCTGGAATCTCAGTTATCTGAGTTTTTAGAAAAACATGTTTAAGATACTTCTGGAAGTAATCTGCTTAAATGTATTAATGTTAGGTATGTTTCTAATGATGAAGAAAATTAAATGTGGAATAACTGCATATCAATCACCTTTTTATCCTGGTGTGTTAGAGTATTGGGAAAGGTAAATATATCCAGATTAGCTTTTTAATGTGATCTCTGGAGACTGGAATTTATTTTACTCATTGATAATAGTTAGAATTGTACCTGATGAGATGTTTGAACATTTACATGAGATCAGAATTAACTAATAAAGTAGTCCATGTTCTTAATACATATTGCATATCTTCACATGGGAGTGTGTCTATGTGTACATAAACACCAACATGGAAGTTACTTTACATACAAAGAAATGTGAATCACCATCCTCTTTAAAAGGGTGGGACTGTTACAATTGACTCTTGAGAGTATCTCAGAATGGGACATGGAGCCTTTGGCAACTTTCATTTAATACATTTTTCTTAGGAGAAAAAATTTCTTCATTTCTGTCTTAGCTTTCATAATAGCTGTTTACCTCTTTACTTTGTAATGTTTTCCAGAAAGATTATTAGAAACAATTAGGTTGAACCTTTGCCTCTTTGTAGGTAAAAAGTCGTTGAGTAGCAGCAGTTTCATACTGTTAAGTTACCTATCCATGACACTGTGGCATCTGACACAGAAAATTACATAGATTTTACTTGAATTTATAATTGTCAATTTAGTAAATAGTTACTAAGCACCTGTTGTGTGCAATTTGGTGATACATTGAACAAACTAGATAAAACCTCCGCCTTGTAATTTTCATTGTTGCCAGGAGAATTGACAAAATAGTATCTTTTTTGAATGATAATTAGTATTTGCCAATGAGGAATCATTTTTGGATACATGACTATGACTTAGCAGCAGGAATACAGTGTAAAACATTTGAATTTACACATTTGTTGAAAACAGCAATATTAACCTTATTTCAGAGGCAGTGTAGTACAGTGAAAACAGTACTGAAGTAGAATTATTAGAAAGTGGCTCTAATCTGGCTCCACTCATCACCATCTTCTTGGAAGTGAGCAGGTCTTTTGAAAATTGAGTCATTTTTCGTCTTCACCAAATGCTGCTGCTAAGTCATTTCAGTCGTGTCCGACTCTGTGTGACCCCATAGATGGCAGCCCACCAGGCTCCCCCGTCCCTGGGATATTCCAGGCAAGAACACTGGCATGGGTTGCCATTTCCTTCTCCAATGCATGAAAGTGAAAAGTGAAAGGGAAGTCGCTGAATCATGTCTGACTCTTAGCGACCCCATGGACTGCAGCCTACCAGGCTCCTCCGGCCATGGAATTTTCCAGGCAAGAGCACTGGAGTGAGGTGCCATCGCCTTCTCTGCTTCACGAAATGAGATTAATATATTCTCTGCTTTCCTGACAGGGTTGTTTGAAAGGACATTTGCATTAGCTTTAATTCGTTTTTACCTAAAATAGAGAATGCTAGGATCCACATCTGAGTTTTTCCGAGGGTTTTTGTGATACAATGCTGACAAAGAACTTTATATAGTGCCTAGCCACTAGTAGTCAACAGTTTCTCTTAAAATAGCTGCAATTAATTGAGTACTTTTGTACAGTCACTATCCTAAACACTTAATGTATATTTAATCCTCAAAACAGCTCTGAAATAGACCCTATTCCCATTTTACAATCATAACAGGCTCAGAAAGATTGTCACTTCCTCAAAAGTTACATAGATATCTAGTGAACCTAGATTAGAAGTAAGATTTGACTTATTCCAAAAATCTGATCTTTTAACCTCTATATTTTTGTTTGAATTCACTGTTCAGGGTGATATTTGTCTCGAAGATACACTGAAAATGTCAATCAGATTGTAAAATCTAACAGTACTGATGAAATGCAGTTTTTAACTAAGCTACAAATTCACTAGTCAGGCATTCTACCAACATTGGCAGGATCAGACAGTACAAAATTGAAGTTTACATTCTATTTGTCTTAATATTTAGAACTTAAAGCTACTAAGCTATTAAAATATTTTAATATCTTGACAAATACATCTTCATAATGACCTTGAAGACATTTGAATTTAGAATTCTCTGACTGGAAGGTTTGTGACAAAATATAGCAATGCAGTGAGAGTTGACTCCTACCCACAGATGGCTCCTCTTTCCCTACCCCTGGATTTGTCCACGGGGACCCTGTGCAGATGTATTATTTGGACTCCTAACCTCACATTTCTAAGCTGTCTACACTCCTGGCATACACTACTGTCATAGTTCTTAGGAGGTCAGAGGCCTGAGCAAAGCGTGGAGCTCTTTGTATATCGGAAGTNTTGTGACAAAATATAGCAATGCAGTGAGAGTTGACTCCTACCCACAGATGGCTCCTCTTTCCCTACCCCTGGATTTGTCCACGGGGACCCTGTGCAGATGTATTATTTGGACTCCTAACCTCACATTTCTAAGCTGTCTACACTCCTGGCATACACTACTGTCATAGTTCTTAGGAGGTCAGAGGCCTGAGCAAAGCGTGGAGCTCTTTGTATATCGGAAGTGTGTCTCGGGGGGGTATATGTCCTGGCTGTGCACATCACTTTGGCATCATGGATTCTTAACCTGTGGGAAGAGACATCACCAGATGCCAGAGGAGAGCTGTAGGTATAGATCTAGACATAAAATTCTTTGAAATTTTATTTTTCTGCCAAGGTTTTAAGTTGAAAGCAAATGAATTAAGTTATTTGATAACATTCAACAGGTATGATTTAAAAAGAGCTACAAACAGCATATTTCTTAATGAACATTGATGTTTCTTTTAAAAAATGTCTCCAAAGAAAAGATTTTGCAGGAACAAATGAAAAAACAAAACCCCAAAACCTATCAAACCTCTAGATATTACAATCAGGAATCTCACCAAGTGAAAAAATTTACAGGACAAATGAAGTTTTTGTTTTCTTTTGGCCCTGCACAGTGGAATCTTAGTTCCCCAACCAGGGACTGAACCCAAACCACAGCAGTGAAAGTGCTTGGTGGTGAAAATGCAAAGTCCTAACCACTGGACTGCCAGGAGTTCCTCCAAATGAAGATTTAAGAATTCCCTAGATTCTTTTGTTTGCTTGAAAATTTCCATATTAAAGGTTAATTTTAAAATGATATGTTACCCCTGTGGCTCAGAGGTAAAGAATCTGCCTGCAATGCAGGAGACCTGGGTTGGATCCCTGGGTTGGGAAGATCTCCTGGAGAAGGGAAAGGTTACCCACACTAGTACTATGGCCTGGAGAATTCCATGCACTGTATAGTCCATGGGGTCTCAAAGAATTGGACACAATTGAGCAACTTTCACTTCCTCTAAAATGATGTTAAATAAAAACTAGATTTTAAAATGTTAATGTTTACATACAAGAAGTCTTTCTACACAGAAAATCCTGGAGAATTTACAGTAAGGAGGGTATAGCTCCGTGGTTGAGCATTTGACTGCACATAATTCAGTAAGGTTTTTGAATACAAAATTGCTGTAAAAAGTCAAAGTTACTATGTGTCAGCAATAACTGAATTAATTTTTTTTTAAAGGATGTGTAAAATGAAAGTAAAAATATGGAAAGGAAAATTCCCTCAGGAGAGGGATGGATTTCTTATGCAATATACAAATAGCAGAGAACATTAACAAAAGATTGATAAATCTGACTACATTGAAATTAAAACCTAGAGGACAAAAATCCCATAAACAAAGACAAATGTCAACCTCAGAGAAAGTATTTGCTACATACACACGGGTTAAATGTCCACATCGAGAGAAAGAAAATCCAGTAGGAAATTTTATGAAAGATATGAGTAGGCAATTTACAGAAGAAATAAAGTTTAATGAATATGAGAAGATGTACCACCTCTTTAATTGTCAGGGAAATTTACATTATAGTCACACCCTTCACAGGCAAAAAATAGAGTCTGATTACATCTAGCGGTGAGAATTCATCACTGCTAATGAGAGTGTAAATTGGTATTATTTGGCAAATATGTGGTACTCCTACTTCATGAGCCAGCAAGTACCTTAAAAGACATTTTTGCGTATATGCACAAGGATACCCATACGAGGATATATTTTATGTGACAGTAAAATGTTGAAACCGTCCAAATGTCCATCAGTAGGGAAATGAAAAAACTTACGGGAATGCCATATAACAGTTAAAACATAACAAAAAATAATGTTGAACGAGAAAAGTGACTTGGAGAAGACTAGTGCTAAACATTTATGTAAATTAAAATACCCCCAAACAACACTAAATGTATGTATCTCTTTGCATATTTAAACATAAAAATGGACTTTAATGGTTACCATAAAATTCGTAATATAAGTTGTCTGTGTGGACAAGGGAAAAGAAGCAGAGGAAAACAACGTAGCTCACCTTAATCTGCAATGTTTAATTTCTTATGAAAAACCTGAAGTGAAAATGGAAATTGTTTATGTTT
>SJYA01011915.1:0-12210 GCA_006410615.1 Neotragus moschatus
GGCTGCTGTCTATGGGGTCACACAGAGTCGGACACGACTGAAGTGACTTAGCAGCAGCAGCAGCAGCATCTGTGGATGGAAATCTAGGTTGCTTCCATGTCCTGGCTATTATAAACAGTGCTGCGATAAATATGGGGGTACACATCTCTTTCGAGTCTGTTTTCCTCAGTGTGTATGCCCAACAGTGGGATTGCTAGGTCATATGGCAATTCTGGAGAAGGCAATGGCACACCACTCCAGTACTCTTGCCTGGAAGATCCCATGGATGGAGGACCCTGGTAGGCTGCAGTCTATGGGGTCACTAAGTTGGACACGACTGAGTGACTTCACTTTCACCTTTCACTTTCATGCATTGGAGAATGAAATGGCAACCCACTCCAGTGTTCTTGCCTGGAGCATCCCAGGGACGGGGGAGCCTGGTGGGCTGCTGTCTATGGGGTTGCACAGAGTCGGACACGACTGAAGTGACTTAGCAATAGCAATAGCAATGGCAGTTCTATTTCCAGTTTTTTAAGGAATCTCCACACTGTTCTCCATAGTGGCTGTACTAGTTTGCATTCACACCAACAATGTAAGAGGGTTCCCTTTTCTCCACACCCTCTCCAGCATTTATTGCTTGTAGACTTTTTGATAGCAGCCATTCTTAATAGCATGAGATGGTAGCTCATTGTGGTTTTGATTTGCATTTCTCTGATAATAAGTGATGTTGAGCATCTTTTCATGTGTTTGACCCTGAAATCTAACCAATGATATAATAAATGACTGATTAATATAGTGTTTAATGAGTTAATTGAAAGGAGTTGTAGCTCAAGATAACTTTCTAAAAATCTACAGAGAAATAGTCTCAGTTTTATGGATAGAAGTTAAATTACAGTACTTCATGGGATGTAAATATGGCTAGCTTTATTAAACAACATTTTTCACAAATTGATCCAGAGCTAAAAGGAGATGGAAGAACATAGTTTTCAAACTAGTGAGAAACCCTACCGCGTCACATTTTATATTATGCTTTCTCTTCCCTTGAGGGCTGTGGGACTGGAAACCAGCTTGAGAATGTGTCAACACTCACCACCCATCTTAGTTTTGTTTGGGGGCTTTGTGGATCAGAGAAAAGCAGAAGCAGAAAAAAAAGATTCCATCTTAAATTCTGTTGCACACACACACACACAAAAATTATGTTGCGCAAGGTTATAAACATGGGCTGAACATAACTAGTAGGGGCTTTGAATGCCTGACCAAGGAAACTGGAAGACATTAAAAATTCTCCAAACTAATTTTTTTGTGATACTTGCTCCTCATCTTATATATATTTCTTTGTCTCTGCTTACAGGTTCTGTTAACGCTCACAAACTTTAATGGCCCAGGCCCTTAAGAGCCCAGCGAAAATTTGCTTTTCATTATATGCCTCAGATAATAAATCAGCTCCTATTGATTTGAAACATGACTGAGGTCTTCTAAAAAGACTTAAATTTCTTTTCTAGGTTTTTAGATTGGACCAATTTCACTCAATTTTGAATTTCATTACAAACTGCCTTCTGCATTCAATGGAAAGCCGATTTCCCTCACAAACCCACCAAAAGCATCTCTCCAAATTGCAGTTGAACTCTTCTTAATGGGATGTCAGCAGTCTCCATGATAAATATTGATCTTGTATTCAGTCATTCTAAAACAAAACATTTCCCATTTTCATATGTTTCACCCCATGGAAGCAAATCTTCCAAAGAAGAGGCTAGTGTTCAACTCTCATCAAATAACTAGTACTACAGATTTCTACTGAGTTGAGAGGACTTGAATTGGTATTCAAATGCCTTCTCTCCAAATCAACTGTTAGAACTTGAAGTTCAATAGTCAAAGGCTTATTGAGAATTTGTGGTGTCAGCAAGAAAATTAAAAGCAACGCTCACATATAATATACACCTGGGGAAGGGATTTCTTCTCATTGATGAAAAACTGATCTTTTTGCCTAAGACTACAGATGTAAAAACGTAACAGATATACACATTTTAAACAGTAAAAAAAAAAAAAAATGCAAAGCATCAATTTTCTTTTGATTAACATGCCAGAAGTCATTCTGTCTCTTGCGAGTCTTTCTAAATTCATTTATCAATTTAAGACATATTAATCTTCCCCCCCCCAAAAAAAATCAGTTTTATCCTGTTACATCTGAGCTTCTCAAATTTAAGTGTTTCTCCATGGTTTAAATATCCTAAGTCTAAGGACCTAAATCCTTAGCATCCTGGTTCCAGCTTATTCTTGCTGACTAATTTCCCTCAATTCTTGCTGACTTATTTCCCTCAATTCTTGCAAGAATGAAGTCTTATCTTAAATAACTTGGCCCAATAAAGATATAGAATTTTCTAGATCTTCCCTCCCTGTATCTCAAGGGTATCAAATTCTCTCAAATTATCTCATAATTGATAAATTTCATATCACAAAGCCTTACACAAGGATTAGGGAGTAGGTTTATTTGGAAAGTACCCCTGAATACTGTTGTGAGAGAATGGGGAGACTGACAAGGAGAGAGGGTATATTATGAAGCAACTTTTAATGGTAAACTATGGACGCTCTTGGGGAATTTTGAAGTTGCTAAAATGGACTTCAATATTACATTTCCGAAGGCTGGAAGGAGAGGTGTTTGATTCCTAACTTTCATTTCCCAGTAGTGGGAAATTCACTTAGAGACATTTATTCACACTCTCTTCTATGCTGCGCCAGGTACATGAGGTAAGTAGCCTTCTGGAGCTTTGGAGAAATCATTGCAGTAGAAAAGCAGAGTCTCAGTAGGTATACTGGGGATGAGATGCTGTCAGAGTAAGTAGAGCTGTCCACTAGAATGTCACTATAGTCAGAGGTGGGCTGAGGGATGTAATATGGAGCACAAACAGCATTGGACCATCTTCCAGTGCCATTTGAGAGTAAATCCCAGAGGAACTCATGTTTGTTTTTTCCTTGTTCCTGACTTCAGATGGACTTCCTGGCTTGTATAGCTTCTGAGCAGTTCATGAGTTCTATTAATGGCCTCACGAATGGCTTCTCAGAAGATAATAGAGCCTCAGGACCTCCAGGAATTATGTGGCTTGATGGTTAGCAGTGGGGCTTCCCAGGTGTCTCAGTAGTAAAGAATACACCTGCCAATTCAGGAGACATGGGTTCCATCCCTGTGTTGGAAAGATCCCCTGGAGAAGGAAATTACTACCCACTCTAGTATTCTTGCCTGAAAAATTTCATAGACAGAGGAGCCTGGTGGGCTATAGCCCATGGGTTGCAAAGAGTCGGACACGACTGAGCACACACACTCTATGGTTACAGTCCTTTTTCCAATGGACTAAGGGATACAAACGTTACATTCCTCCCTAAGAACTGTCCTTCAACTAAATACTCTGCTCAGTTCAGTTTAGTTCAGCCGCCCAGTCGTGTCTGACTCTTTGCGACCCCATCAACCACAGCATGCCAGGACTCCCTGTCCATCAGCAACTCCCAGAGTCTACCCAAACTCATGTCCATTGAGTTGGTGATGCCATCCAACCATCTCATCCTCTGTCATCCCCTTCTCCTCCTACCCTCAATCTTTCCCAGAATCAGGGTCTTTTCCAATGAGTCAGCTTTTCCCATCAGGAGGCCAAAGTACTGGAGTTTCAGCTTCAATATCTGTCCTTCTAATGAACCCCCAGGCCTGATCTCCTTTAGGATGGGCTGGTTGGATCTTCTTGCAGTCCAAGGGACTCTCAAGAGTCTTCAACACCACAGTTCAAAAGCATCAATTCTTTATGCTCAGCTTTCTCTATAGTCCAACTCTCATATCCATACATGACCACTGGAAAAACCGTAGCCTTGACTAGATGGACCTTTGTTGACAAAGTAAGATCTCTGATTTTTAATATGCTGTCTAAGTTGGTCATAACTTTCCTTCCAAAGAGTAAGCATCTTTTAATTTCATGGCTGCAGTTACAATCTGCAGTGATTTTGGAGCCCAGAAAAATAAAGTCAGCCACTGTTTGCACTGTTTCCCCATCTATTTGCCGTGAAGTGATCCATGACCAAAAAAGAGCCCTTCTACTTTCACAAATGCCCTTCTTTCTACATGGTTCACCTTCCTATGTCCCCTTTATAATCATAATTACCATCCCCAATTAAACACATATTTTGATTTTCAGAAAACAACTTTGTGCTTCAAAGTTCCACTTGATGCTGCATTGTCTATGAAAGTTTCTATGATTTCTCTAATACAAAGTGATCCCTCTTCTCTATTAATTCCTATGACGATAACAGAAAGGGTAATTATTTCCCTATGAGAGGAAATATCAACAGATATACCCTGTGTTTTCATATCAAAGCAATGGAGAATTTACCTCTCTCTCAAGCATTCCAGAGATTCTGGGACAGAATGACTCACATTTTCTCCAGGTATCCCTGTTTAGCAGTTTCTGCTTCTTCTGAATTCATTAAATTTGTGGATCATCATGTACATGGTATCTTTATTCAAGTTCACGTCAAAACAAATCTGATATGTAGCTCTCTTCTTTTGAGGCCAGTAACAAAAATAACAATAACACACTTACCCATCTATATGAGCCTTCTATTTGCATGAAAAACTGAAGAAAAAAAAAACACAAACAAAATTCTACTATATCATTGGAATACAAAAATTACCTTGGCCAAATAAGGATTCAATTTTCTTCCATGTTAATGAGTATCATGTAATCATTTCTCCCTCTATTTTCATATGGCTCTCTTTTCCTCAATTTTAAATCCCTGTTCATTTTATATATCAAATTTTTAACTCTCTAAAATCAACCCTAATGTGACTATCAAAGTATTTGCCTAATAAGATCTTTGGCTTCTCTCAAAGAAATCTGTGTATATGCTAACTTACTTCAATTGTGTCCAACTCTTTTTAACCCTATGGACTCCAGCCCACCAGGCTCCTTTGTCCATGGGATTCTCCAGGCAAGAATCCTGGAGTGGGTAGTCATTCCCTTCTCCAGGGAATCTTTCCTACCCAGGGACTGAACCCATGTCTCTTACCTCTCCTTCATTGGCAGGCAGGTTTTTTACCATTAGCACCATCTGGGAAGTCCTGAGATCTCTGCAGGCAAGGACAAAGTACAGGAGCTGTAAAAGACCTCCAGAGATGTGAGCTATACTATATAAAATGAAATACAAATAATAACTAGTGACAATCATTTCACAAAACACAAACACCAAAAAAAAAAACCTCTCCAATGCTGTTGACAAAAACTTGTTATTATATTTATTTTTGATAAGTTGAATATAATCTTTTTCTTTCTTTCTCTGAAAATGGGTGGCATTGGCCTTGATCCATGGCAGTGACCTATCCAGTGAAGGAGAATATGTGATGAGAACCCCACTGGGCACTTAGAGAACTGCAAGACCCAGGGAGAGTGATTGCATCCAAGAAGAGAGATGTGATTTGCCAAATAGAATGAGAAACACACTTTAAGCTAAACGACAGATATATTATCATTGCATGAGCATCAGCAGGAAAAAAAGAGAAGCAAGGTGGTAAGATTCAGTCAGTTGAAGCTTCAGGTCAGACACTTGTGAGTTTGTGGTGCAGCTCTTCTACTTGCTGATGAAATACTTCGGTAAATTTCTGTTTCCTTATCTGTACGATAAACATGATAAAATCTGCCTTAGAGAGCTGTTGTGAAGATGGCTTCGTAACAGCTCATATTTACTGAGTACTCACCATGATCCATCTAGGGATGCTGCTTGTTTAACCACATACAGTCCTTGTAACAGTACTGAGATAGGTATTAGTAATGACCATGTAGAAAAAAATAGGCACAGAGATACCACTCAGTATCAAGCAATTATCATATGTTATAGCTGAAATTTGATGCCAGCATTCTGATCCTAGAGACTGTTGCTGTTGGTGAGTTGCTAAGTTGTGTCCGACTCTTTCTAACTCTATAGACTGCAGCATGTCAGGCTCCCCTGTCCTTCACCTATCCCCTAGAGTTTGCTCAAATTCATGTCCATTGTCTCAGTGATACCATTCTCTGTCACTTCCTTCTCCTTTTGCCTTCAATCTCCCCCAGCATCAAGGTCTTTTCCAATGAGTCGACTTTGCATCAGGTGAGCAAATTGTTGGAGCTTCAGCTTCAGCATCTGTTCTTCCTAAGGGTTGATTTCCTTTAGGATTGACTGGTTTGGTCTTCTTTCAGTCCAAGGGACTCTCAAGAGTCTTCTCCAGCACCACAATTTGAAAGCATCAATTCTTCGGTGCTGAGTCTTCTTTATGGTCCAGCTCCCACATCCATACATCACTACCGGAGAAATCATATCTTTGACTATACGGAACTTTGACAACAAAGCAATATCTTTGCTCTTTAATATACTGTCTAGGTTTGTTGTAACTTTCCTAGAGGCTCCCACCCTTAAACCAGGCTTTTGCGGTTGCTGCACTGATTTTTAAATAACATCATTTTATTAAAGATTTCCTTTTTTGAGACAATGTACACGGAGATCTTATACCAGAGCTTAGAACATAATAATACATGTCGTTTATTCTTATTTCATTGTTATTAAATTTATAATTATCAAATTCTATTGACAATTATTAGACTGGCTGTCGAGCAACCTTAATTCTGATCTTAGCTCTGGCACTAAAGGGATGCGTGGTTCTGGGCAAGTTGCTTACTTCTCTGGCACTCATTTTTTCTCACCAGTAAAATAAAGCACTTCCTGTGATATTGTCTGAGTATACTTTCTCCTCCAATATCTTATGATTCTTAGGGAAATTTAAGGGCTATTTATGAAAAATCTTAGAGGATGCACTAAACATACTTTTAAAGCCTTTAGCTGTTTCCTGAATACCTGCTATTACTAAGTATCTTAGAGAGGATGCTAGACTGGAGTGGAATTAATAGAACTAACTTTTTTTTTTTTTTTTTTGCGTTATGTAAGAATGAGAAGAAACTGAGCAGAAAAAGAAAAGCAAGAAGAAAATCCCATTTTCATTGTCCAGAATGAGGCTCAGAGCCATAAGTGTGGAGAAATTTCACTTCCTGTCCAGAATAATCTTGGATGCCCCTTGAAATAAATTGATCCAGGGTCCTAACATATGTAATTTCAATTTCAGTAATGGTATGTCTGCAGCATTAGTTGCAGTTGCCAAGAAAGTGTTGACATTTATTACAGGCTCAGACATGGAGAAAAATGATTCTTCATATGAATACATTTGCCTAAAGCAGTGATAGTCTCAGAGGGAAACCATAAACAGAAGGAAAATGCTACTTAACTGCCCTCAAATCTTGAAAAACCTAGAAAGGCGGAAGAACGACCAATTAGCATTTAGGAAATTCTCTTTTTCCTTAGCTCATTGCCACAGGTTCTGCTGGTGCTCTGCCCATATCCCCTTGGTACTTTCCATTTTGTGTGTACCAGTGGCCTCTTGTTCAGGTACCTGTGATTTTCTTCCTGGGGGCTTTCTCTGGTTGAACTTGGGGCAGGCCAGAGGTGCCAGGTGGTTGATACTTTCTGAGCAGTCCCCAGATAATGCCTCCTGGCACCTAGTGGATAACTATCTCAACTTCCTCATCCCTCAGGGAGAAGGGACTTTGAGGTTGGTTGCTCACAGTCTCCAGAAGTCCTGAGCAGGACTGAGCTCAAATGCCCAAGTCATTAGCATGCTCACTAATGTGCCTGGAGTTGGCATGTGTAGTGGCTTTGAGAATATACCTGCCAGGTCTCTGACTGCAGAGAAATAATTGGCTGTGAGCCCCAGCTGCTTTGTTTTCAAACCAAAACCATATTGGCACCAAGACCACACTTCCCATGGACGGCTCTCAGCCAATGACTGAGACATGCAAGAATGTTAAGGCAGATTCAGTGCTACTCTGATATTTCACTGGTGCGTGTATGCTCAGTCATGTCTCGCTCTTTGCAACCCTCTGGACTGTAGCCCACCAGACTCCTCTGTCCCTGGGATTCGCCAGGGGAGAACACTGGAGTGGGTTGCCATTTCCTTCTCCCGGGGATCTCCTGGACTCAGGGATCGAACTGCACCTCCTGACTTGGCAGAGAGAGTCTTCTACAATTCTTGGGAAGGGTTCAAGAATGCCCTGTAGAAAAAAAAAAAAAAAAAGAATGCCCTGTAGATCTTACTGAACTCCCCCAGTCTAAGAAGCTTCCATCCAAACTTCCTTCCTTCCCTCTCTCTATCACAAATAATCAGATCTCTATGAAAATCTGCTTTCCCAGATTCTCCTAGTTCTTCCCCATTTTCTTTCGTACAGATGTCCCTTTTCCTCCACAAACAAACAAACAAAAATCATTATACTCCTAATCCTGTCTTGGTGTCTGCTTCTCAGAGGACCTGGAATAATACAACCATCTCTCCTTTTCTATCTTATTTCCCTGCTCCTTACCAGTGTTTTCTGGGATGACCCAATACACTACTTGCACACAAAATGTCATCTCATATTCTTGCTACTGGGGAAACCCAAGTTAAGAAAATGATCCTTCCTCCTTTCATTTATAACACCTTGTAGCTTCTACATTCTCTCCACTACACACACACACACACACACACACATACACACACACACACACTGGAGCACTTCAACATAAAATTATTTGAGATGATGTCTTGCCACAGATTTAAACAGAGATTTGCAAAGAGTGTTAAATATTGACAGGTTTTGGGAGGCTCCAGAGATTTAGTCAAAGGAGCTGAGCTATTAGACTTTCTGTGATTATCTTCGGTTTTCTTATTTTGTCCTTGACTTATTAATTGTCCCATTGATTGCTTAGTAGTGTGTGAGGTAGACGCCGCTTGTGCGTGTGTTTAACTTTCTTCTTGTGATTTATTTCCAGTTTAATACCACTATGTTTGGAAAAGATGCTTGATATGATTTCCGTCTTCTTAATTTTACTGAGACTTGTTTTGTGGTCTACCTTGGAGATCTATTCTTGCTTAGCATGTGATCTATCTTTGAGAATGTTCCATGTGCACTTGAAAAGAATATGTACTGAATATGGTTGAATATCTCATATATGTGTATTAAGGGCATCTGGTTTGTATCACTGAAGGCCAATTAAATTGTTTTCTTATTGATCTTCTGTCTGAGTGATGCATCCATTAACGTAAGTAGATTGTTAAGGCCCCTGGTATTATCATATTATCGTCAATATCTCCTTTTATATTTATTATTTGTTTTATATATTTAGGTTCTCTTATGTTGAGTACATATATATTTAAAGTTGTTAAATCTTTTTTTTGCGATGATTCTTTTATTAGAATGTAATCCCTGTCTTTGTTTCTTATTATCATCTTTGTTTTAGAGATCACTGTGTCTAATAAAAATATTGCTAAATTTAAAAATATATACATTTTTGGCAGAAAAAAATATTGCTAATCCAGCTTTCCTTTAGTTTCATTTGCATGGAAATCTTTTCCATTTCTTTACTTTCAGACTGTGTGTGTCTTTAGATTTGAAGTGAGTTTCTTATAGGCAGTAAAAAATATATATATATACATATATATATATATGTATGTATATATGTATGTATGTATTTTGGAGAAGGCAATGGCACCCTATTCCAGTACTCTTGCCTGGAAAATCCCATGGATAGAGGAGTCTGGTAAGCTGCAGTCCATGGGGTTGCTAAGAGTTGGATACGACAGAGTGACTTCACTTAAAATTTTCACTTTCATGCATTGAAGAAGGAAATGCCAACCCACTCCAGTGTTCTTGCCTGGAGAACCAGGGATGGGAGAGCCTGGTGGGCTGCCGTCTATGGGGTCACACAGAGTCGGACACGACTGAAGTGACTTAGCAGTAGCAGCATGTATATATTTTAAATTCCACTGAATGACTCTATGCATTTTGATTGTATAATTTAGTCCATTTACACTTACCGTAATTATTGACGGGGATATCCCTATTGCATTTCTCTCTCTCTCTCTTTTTCTTTTTAACTTGTGTTCTTATTATTTGTATAGTTCTCTGCTCTCTTCTTTGTCTGTTTTCTTCTCTGGTGAACTGATGACATTATTTAGTGTTATGTTGTACTCTTTTCGCTCTTTTTTCATGTGTCTGTTTTAGGTTTTTAATTTGTGGCTTTCACATGGCTCATATACAATAGCTTTTGTATGTAGTAGTCGACTTCTTTAAGTTGATTGTCACAAGTTCAAGTATATTATGAAAGTGTCACATTTTCACACTTCTTTACACATTTTTAAACAACATATTTTGCATCTGTTTTTTAAGTTATCACTTAGCTAGTTTTTTAGATATAGATTCATTTTATTGCTTTTGTCTTTAGATTTCAGACTCACCTTATACATGCTCATTTCACTACCTTTACTCTAATTTTGCCTTTACCAGTGAGATTTTTGCTTTCCTAATTTTATTGCTTCTAGCTATAGCTTTTTATTTTCTGCCTAAAGAAGTCTCTTTAACATTTCTTTTAAGGCTTGTTTAGTGGTGATTACCTTCTTTAGCTTATGCTTACCTGGGAAACTCTTTTTATAAAGATAATCTTGTTTATTTATTTTTGGCTGTGCTGGGTCTCCCTTGCTATTTGTAGGCTTTCTCTAGCTGCGGTGAGTGGGAGCTACGCTAGTTATGGTGCACAGGCTTCTCATTACTGTGGATTCTCTTGCTGCAGAGCTTGGCTTTGGGGCATGTTGGCTTCAGTAACTGTGGCATGTGGGCTCAGTGGTCACGGCTTCCAGGCTCCAGAGCACAGGCTCAGTAATCACGGCACACAGGTTCAGTTGCTGCACTGAATGTGGGATCTTCCCAGGTCAAGGATCAAAACCGTGTCTCCTGCATTGGAGGGTAGATTTTTTTACCACTGTGCCATCAGGGAAGACCCTGGGGAATGCTTTATCTCTACTTAAATTCTGAATGGTGACTTTGCCACATAGAGTATTCTGGTTATATATACATTCTTTTTTTTTTTTTTTTTTCCCTTTCAGCGCCTGGAGTATATTGTGCCAATACCTTCTGTCTTGTGAAGTTGCTACTGAAAAAAATCAGCTGACTGTCTTATTCACTTGCACATAAACAATTATGTGACCCCCCACCCCCCACCCAACATACACATACACTCTTCTAGCTGATTTTAAGATTCTCTCCTTTTCTTTAAATTTTAACACTTTTATTATAATGTGTCTTGCCATAAGTCTATTTGAATTTGTCTTATTTGGAACATTCTGTACATCCTAGACTTGGATGTATGTTTCCTTTGTCAGGTTGGGGAAGTTTTCAGTCACATTATTTCTTGAAATAGGTGTTCTTTCCCCTTCTCTCTATCACTTCTCCT
Organism: Neotragus moschatus; assembly: GCA_006410615.1. NCBI lineage: Eukaryota > Metazoa > Chordata > Mammalia > Artiodactyla > Bovidae > Neotragus > Neotragus moschatus. Next base: position 11,299 of record SJYA01011915.1, read on the forward strand.
TCTGGAACCCCTATAACATAAATATTGATATTCTTGATGTTGTCCCAGAGGTCCCTTAAACTATCGTTTGTTTTTTTTTTAATTTTTTATTAGTTTTGCTATTTGAATGGGGACACTTCTACCACCTTGCTTTTCAGACCACCGACTCAATCTTTTACATCTTCTAATCTGCTATTGATCCTTGTAGTATATCTTCCGTTTCATTTATTGTATTCTTAGTTTTGAGTAATTTTTAAAAATAATTTTCACCTCTTTGTTGAAGTTTTCACTGCATTCATATAATCTTTAAGTTCTGTGAGCAACTTTATGAGTATTGCTTTGAACTCTTTATCTGGCAAATTGCTTGCCTCCATTTTGCATAGTTCTTTTCCTGAAGTTTCTATTTATTCTTTCACTTGGAAGTTATGCCTTTGTCTCCTCATTTTGCCTACCTCTCTTTGTTTGTTTTGATGTGTTGGCATCTCAGCTGTGCTTCACAGACTAGGAAATGTGGCCTTATGGGGAAGGCCTCTTGTGAGGTCCAGAGACATAGTCCTTCCTGGTCACTAGAGTTAGGTGTTCCAGGGATGCCCCCTCTGTGGGCTGCATGTGCCCTCCTGTTGTGACTGGGCAATAATTGTAGCCATGCAGGTGGGCTGGGTAGGCCCTGGCCCAGCTAGCTGCATGGCTAAATCATGACCACGACAGACACACTGGTGGGTAAGGAAAGTTCCCACCCTATAAAACCTGGCTGCAACTGCTAGGTGAAGACTATCATTTTTTGTTTTTAATGGCACTTACCAGAAATATAATCTTCAGAGAAAATTTTACCAGATTCCTGCCATGCCCTCAAATTAGTCAATGGGTCTCAATTTCGTATGACCCAGGAACTCTTCTTGCTGCTGACTCTGCCTTGGAACTTAGAGAGGATGT
>SJYA01011916.1:0-12209 GCA_006410615.1 Neotragus moschatus
CAGCCGGAGCGGCCCCGAATCCCGGCCCTTATACCGCGGCCTCAGGTGCCGGCAGGAGGGATCAGGGAGTGGGGCGGCGGGCGCCGCCTCCGCTCGCGTTGCTCCGGGCGGAGGAGGCGGCCCGGACGCTGCGCAGTCCCGCCTTGCGAAGTCCCCTTCGCGTGAGCGTTTCTTTCCAACGCAGAGCTCCTCCCTCACCCCCCGCCCCCACAATGGTGAGGGGCCTCGGGTGGACAGTGATGGGCTAGACTTCGGGAAGCGCTGTTCTGAGCTCGGCCAGGTGTACCTGCTGACAGAACCTGGCAGGACCGGTGAGGATAAGTGGAGGAAAGAGACGGGGAGAGGCCTGCCTGGGCTTGGTACCCGTCTGTCAGTTGCCTGTTTTGACACCCTCGAATCATAAAATAGGCATTTGGACTTGTTTTACAATGAAATGAAATTTGGCACTGGTAGATTAGTGCAGTTTGGCATTTTTCTTCTGTTGCCACATAAATGCAACTATCACTTTTGAATCTGATAAGGATTTTTTTAATGCTTTGTACCTACTTGGCTTTCAGCAAAACACAAACACGTGTTTAAGACATTTATAACTTTACAGCTATTAATGAAACCATAGCCCAATCTACATATGCTTTATTTCCCCCGAAGTTACAACGTGACGATGACTTTATTAATTTCTTATGTTTTCAGCATTTGGCATCAACAGTATTTTATATCAGCGTGGCATATATCCATCGGAAACCTTTACTCGAGTGCAGAAATATGGACTCACCTTGCTTGTAACTACTGATCCTGAGCTCATAAAATACCTAAATAATGTGGTGGATCAACTAAAAGGTATTTTATTGTTGGACACAGTTTTGAGTTTTGCAGGCCTGTATGTTAATAGGATCCTCGGGACTTCCCAGGTGATTCAGTGGTAAAGAATCCACCTGCCAATGTAGGAGACACAGAAGACTCAGGTTCCATGTTGGGTCTGGAATATCCCCTGGAGGAGGAAATGCCAACCCACTCCAGCATTTTTGTCAGGATAATCCCATGGACAGAAGAGCCGGGCGGGTTACAGTCCATTGGGTTATAAAGGGTTGGATACGAGCACACATTTTCTAGCTTCTTGGTGGTCATTTTTCAGCTCTGTACAGGGTAGTGTAAATCGCACTACCATATCCGATACAGTGAACCAATTGGGATGGAAGCAAATAACATACAAATTAAGAGAATTCCCACCCTTCCTCCACTTTTGAGTAGACTGAATATTTTAAGGTTCTGAATCTGATATGGCTTAACAAAACAATCTCCATCAACTCCTTCAGGGATGATAGAGCACATTGGAATTATATGTAATTATGATGGCGTTCGTTACCTGAGAAAAATCCACTGCATATATTTTTTGTAGCTGCTTGGAGTCTAAAGCCATCGTTGTATATATTAAGATGAAGGAACTAAAATCAGATTCAACTTAGGGAACTAAGCTTTAAAAAGAAGGAACTACTAAATAACAGCACTCATTGGAACTTTCTTATTTTTCACCTGTTTGCATTTGTCTTTTTTTTTTTTTTAATCGTGCCTGTGAGTCAGTAAGCCTTTTCTATCTGCACACTCATTTTCTTCTTTTAGCTCAAGAAGTATTGTTGGATTAGTATGCTCCATCTATTCCTTTTATTTCTAGAATTTCTCCTAGTTTCTTTTTCATATTTCTCTCCACTTAGGATTCTCATTTCTAATTTCTCTGTTGTAAAAGGTTTCTCCTTTTCTGCCCATTAGATCTGCCAAAATACTAGTTCTAAAAATACTACAGCCGCGTTTTTTTTTTTCCTTTAAAATTCATGAATCACTTTTGTTGTTTCAACTAGCTTCATTTTCAGATTACATCATAGCGTTTTCATTAACTTCAGAGCTAAGCCACCCATAGTCATTCATACGGCTGCACTCAGATTGTTTGGTATGGAACCTCTAGGCAACTATGGATGTCTGTCTTCATCTTAATCTGAAGAAGTAGCAAGCCAGCCTTGCCTAAGTTACTGGTTTTTGGTTCGTGTCCTTTGAGACCAATAACGTTTCTTGTCAGATGTATCTACACTTTCCTACTTAATTTTTCCCTTTTAGTTAAAATGGAGGAAATGCTTTACAGGCAAATTATTCAATTCCACTTTTAAATTCTACTTCTCTAGCCTTAGGAACTTTACCTTATTTCCTCTCTCTTATGTTGTCAATTTCTTTGTTTTCATTTGGATTATTCCCATTGGTTTCATTTCCATTTTTAAGAGAGAAAAATCACCAACTTCCCCATATCTTCAAATTACCACTCAGTCGTTTGAGTGGTTCATATATGCCAGGGGTGAGCGAGGCCAACAGGCCAGATCCAGCAAGTGGCTTATTTTTGTACCGCTTGCAAGCTAAGAGTATTACATTTTAAAGAAGACTATGCTACGTAGGTAACTCATAAGCCTTCAATATTTCTAAAATATTTTCTATCTCTTTAAAAAAAAAAAAAACCTGCTGATTCCTGAATAAAGTATTCTCAGTTTCTAAGATTGAGGGCTCAGTCTGAGGCCCTCTTACTATAATCTCTCTCTAGTTGACCTCTTACATGTATATAATTCTAGTAACAACTTATGTATCTGACTCATTAACCAGTACCTAACCAAAGCCTCTCCTAACTCTTGGCTCATATATTGAGTGACCCCCTTATGTCTTTAAGCAGCTATATAATATACCACTTCACACTCAGTATACTAAAAACTGAATTTAGGATCATCTCCATTTCAGTTCTCTTTCCTCTTGGTGACTGGATCAACCAAGTCTGATTTATATCTGACTACTGATATAAATCAGAAACTTGGGAGCTATCCCTGAGTCATTCCTCTTCCTTACCCTGAGGTAATCCAATGAATCTTAACAGTTTTAACCATGAAATCTCTTGAATCTGTCTACTGCTTCATCTCTACCAGTATATCTTTCTCTAAGTCTGTATTAGCTCTTGCTTGAGTTATTCATGAATTAGTGCCCTAGATCCCCTGTTTACTTCCAGTTTACTGGAAGTTTTGTTGTTTCAGCTAGCTTCATTTTCAGATTACATCATTGCGTTTTCATTAACTTCAGAGCTAAGCCACCCATAGTCATTCATATGGCTGCACTCAGATTGTTTGGTATGAAACCTCTAGGAAACTATGGATGCTGCCTAGAGGCCAAGAAGGATAGTTTTCAAATACAACTTGAATCACATCATACACTGCTTCAAACACAGTAATGACCTCCTTAGTTCTTATAGTGTAACATCTCTAATTTGGCTCTCATGACCTTGTGTGGTCTGGCCCATTTATCTTGTCAGGCCAGCCTTGTTCATCCTCCTTTCTTAAACTTCAGTTGTATTGGCCTCCTTTCAGTCCTCTGATCCAGTGCTCTGTTTTGAGTATAAGACCTATACCTTTAGCAGGGAGATCCCATATGCCACAACTAAGACCTCACACCACCAAAATAAATCCATCATTTCATATTTTAAAACCTATACCCTCTTCCCTGTTTTGCATATGTATACTGTTGTCTCTTAGAGCAAAACTCAAAAAAAACACAAAAATTCTGACCCTGAGTCAGAATTTACTATTCTGTGCTTTAATTGTAGTATATGTTGCACCATCATAGGTAACCGCTATTATGTCATAGGAAACTGCACCATCATAGCAGTTACAGCTGTTACAATTTCACATTTATTGTTGTGATTAGATTAATGACATCTCCTTCACCCTTCCCTTGGATTATGATGGAAGTACCTCATGTTCACTGTCTTAGCACCCAGTGCTATACCTGGCACAAATACTGAGAATTTGAAATCGGGAGCTAGGCCATTGATGGGGCAAATTTTCTTCACAATTTGGAGGAGAACCAAAATAGCAGTGGGAGAAATTTGCCAAGGATACGAAGTTGATCTTGAGAGGAGAGTTGCTTTGTAATGCAGTAAACTAAAAAAGATGCCTTGTTTCATATATTGCAGAATGGTTATACAAGTGTTCAGTTCAGAAACTGGTGGTAGTCATCTCAAATATTGAAAGTGGAGAGGTCCTTGAAAGATGGCAGTTTGATATTGAGTGTGACAAGACTGCAAAAGATGACAGGTAAGTAGAAATTACTTCCATTTTCGTATGTTTTAAAATTTATTTTCTTTACCAAATGAGTTCTAATTATATTGAACAAGTTTCATATAAAGTACAGTTTTTTTCCTAGGATGTTTATTTTTTTTAATATAAATTTATTTATTTTAATTGGAGGCTAATTACAGTATTGTATTGGTTTTGTCATACATCAGCATGAATCCGCCATGGGTATACACGTGTTCCCCACCCTGAACCCCCCTCCCACCTCCCTCCCCGTACCATCCCTCTGGGTCATCCCAGTGCACCAGCCCCGAGCATCCTGTATCCTGCATAGAACCTGGACTGGTGATGCGTTTCACATATGATATTATACATGTTTCAATGCCATTCTCCCAAATCATCCCACCCTTGCCCTCTCCCACAGAGTCCAAAAGACNCCCACCTCCCTCCCCGTACCATCCCTCTGGGTCATCCCAGTGCACCAGCCCCGAGCATCCTGTATCCTGCATAGAACCTGGACTGGTGATGCGTTTCACATATGATATTATACATGTTTCAATGCCATTCTCCCAAATCATCCCACCCTTGCCCTCTCCCACAGAGTCCAAAAGACTGTTCTATACATCTATGTCTCTTTTGCTGTCTCACGTACAGGGTTATCATTACCATCTTTCTAAATTCCATACATATGCGTTAGTATACTGTATTAGTGTGTTTCTTTCTGGCTTATTTCACTCTGTATAATAGGCTCCAGTTTCATCCACCTCATTAGAACTGATTCAAATGTATTCTTTTTAATGGCTAGGATGTTTAATTTGATCCTTAGTCTTCTGTGGCAAACAATAGTTCACTGTCTTATACAGATAATGTACCTTTAACATAATTGCCTATGGTGTAAATTGGTGAATCTCATCCTTCAGTGTTTATGGTAGTATGTACCTGGTGGCCCGTTTAGTGAATTGTTTAAAGGTACTTTTAACCATCAAGGATTTTCCTAGATTCCCCAAGCCTAAGATTCAGCTCTATTGTATTTCATTGAATGCCCCAAATTTTCTAAGACACTTCATAAAAAGTTTCCAGACCACCTGAATGGGAAATGCTCATATGATCATGTCTAGCATTGTCCTAGGCTTGCTTACTGGTAAATTCAGAATCATTTTTCATAATGAAATGTAGTTTGCTTCTGAAGCCTTTGGTTTTTTTAAGGAAATTTTTAGCTTATAAAAATAATTTGATATTTAACATCTTATTTGAGGCAGTCAGTAGTGAATTAAGCATTAGGAAAAATGCACCAACAAAATATTTTAGATACTATAATTTTCATTTTTTGAAAGGTACTGTAGTTTCCCTAACTTGAAGCACTTGGCCAGTTTTCTGATTATCTGATACCAAATGACCTGATTTTAAGACCACCCCTAGAAAATGACTAGAATGGTAAATGAAATAATAAAAATGCATATGTCTCTTGTGATATGTAGGCCCTAATGGTATACTTATAACTTACCAAAAAAAACCCTCCATTTTAATGTATTACTTATTTGATCTTAGAAACATTTAATCAGCCTAACCAATGTTTTAAATAATTTGTTAACACTTAAGTTGATTTGATTTCTTCAATAGTGCACCCAGAGAAAAGTCTCAGAAAGCTATCCAAGATGAAATCCGCTCCGTGATCAGACAGATCACAGCTACAGTAACATTTCTGCCACTGTTGGAAGTTTCTTGTAAGTATTATACAACTTCACATTGACTTAAAATTTGTCAGGGAAAAGACTAAGCTACTATTTTAAGAATTAGCCCTTTATTAAATTTTTTCTTAATTATTAATATTATATAATAAAAATAAAAAACACATTATAAAGCAGAAGTAGTGTTATATGCATTCTAGAAATTTGGAAATTCTGAAAAGGAAAGGAATGAAAGTATTCCACAATATTCATTCTTGAATGTCTTAATGTAATGCCGTTCATTATCTTAAATTTTTTATGTATATTAAGGCTAGCCATAACTGTCTTGCTTCTCTACCTTATCAGGTATTTCCTGAATGCCTACTATATGCAAGACACTGCTCTAGGCCCCAGGCTACATCAGTCACAGAGCCCAGATGTTAGCTTTCCTTCAGGTTACCTTTATGCTATCCTGTGTGATTGACTCCATACTTTCTGCAGATAATGGTTTTCTCCTTTAAAAAAAAAGCAAACTTGAAGTTTTCATAAGATAAAAGGAGTGCAATATTTTCTATAATACAGTAAATTTCTATTGAGGAAAGGCAATTGACTAGTCATTACAGACCAGGCTAAACTATGTTTTCTGATACTGTGCGTGGTTCAAAATGTGAGAGAGACAAGGAGCGTTCCTCTACTTTGCAAAAAAATAATGTACTTTAATGATTTTATCTCCAATTTAGGTTCATTTGATCTCCTCATTTATACAGACAAAGATCTGGTTGTACCTGAAAAATGGGAAGAGTCGGGACCACAGTTCATTACCAATTCTGAGGAAGTTCGTCTTCGTTCATTTACTACTACAATTCACAAAGTAAATAGCATGGTAGCCTACAAAATTCCTGTCAATGACTGAGGACGAGATATGGACAATAACGTGCTTGTAACTCTCAAAGGTGGTTTTCCTACCAGATCAACTATAGTTGATATGTTTTATTTCATTGGTTCATTTTTAAATGAGGAAAACTTAACATGATACTTTATTGAATCTGTGCCAAATTGTTCTTTTTTTGGTACCTATCTGACTTTCCATAGGGTTGACATAAGTTACTGCACAGATTGCATCAGTACTGCAGTGTTACTTTCTTTGAAGGTAGTAACCATAGGTGGAAAAACTTTTGCTAAATGCCTTTCTAAATCAGACTTTTGGTCAAGTAGCTTGACTCAGAATATAGAAAAATATTTAAATTTAAAATAGAACAAAAGAAATATGAATATTCAGAGTCTTCATTTACATCCTGAAAGTAACTAATGATAGTCCATAAGTAGTGAAATATTTCTCCTGTTGCATCCTCTTGTCATTTATTTCATTTGTATAGTTTCCGTATTGAAAAAATGTCCAATTATTTGAGTTTAATTTATGTAACTTGAGCCTATAAAGCTGTGGATATTCCCACTTTTCAAACTGTTGTGATACAGAAATCTTAAGAATGTCTTTTTATGTTTTATAAAATCAAGCTTTAAATGACAGTGATGAAATAAAGTTAAATGTGTATGTTTTAAATTTGTATTAAGTTTTTTATATTGGTGTATTGATACAGTTAAGTAGTTATTATGGATTCAGTAAGGCATATTTCTTGTGCCTACTATGTTGTAGGGAGGGCCTAAGGATACAAAGTTGAGTAAGTCTCGAGGTACTTTCAATTTATTGGACAAACATTTTATTAAACCTTCAACCTATAACAGTAGATTTAAAATAAACATTGTTCTTTATGTAAAATGATAAATGTCACTTGGAATTAATTCAGTTTAGCAAATGTTAGATTGTATACAACCTTTCTATGCTCTTAGGTTTATTATCAGTGACCCTTGAACAACATAGGGGTTGGAACATTGACCCTCTAAGCAATTGAAAATCCCAGTAAAACTTATAGCCAGCCCTTCATATCTGTGGTTACCCCAGACCCATGGATTCAACAAACCATGGATCATGTACTACTATAGTATTTACTATTGAAAAATAGCCAAATAAAAGTGGACCTGCACAATTCAGACTGTTGTTCAAAGGTCAGCTGTCTACTTAAACATCATGTTTATTCCTCTGCCTGTGCCTTCATTAATACTCTCATCAGGTATACTCTTTCAGTTCCCACCTATTTTTCCAGGGTCAGTTTAAGGCAAACTGATAAAATTTGCTTTCTAATCTCTATACTAAATCTTAGCTCATTTTGTAATAATTCAGTTTTTTAAGTATGTAGTAACAAACACTGTTCTAAGATCTTTATATGTATTTATTCAATCTTCACTAGTAAGTAAATACACATAATCTGTATCCATTCATTCAAAAAGTACATAATGAGCATCTATTAATGTGCAGGATAAGAATACTGTATGCCAAGCATTAGGAAGAATGAAACAAAGTCCTGGCCTTTCTAAAGCTTGAGATCTTACGAAGGAGAGCAAAGTATATGACAAAGGACCCTAAAGTAACCAAACAGGTTTATTTCTTTGTGTGTTTGTGTTATTTCACTTGGAATAATCTTTCTCTGATCCAGCTGGGTGCTTGTTGAGGATAAAGGGCAGTGTCTTGCATTCTTTCATCTCTTGGTGCTGCTGGACAAATAGGTGCCAGTCTTTGATGATGGGTATCATGTATGCTGCTGCAAAAGCCATCGCCAGAGAGAAGCTGAAAGTATCTAACCTAGGTCCACCCATGTCTTTTTTTCCTGAATAAGAAAAGCAATTATGTAGACGTGGAAATTGTATTGCTTTAGGGATGGTCAAAACTCAATATTCAAAAAACAGATTATGGCCTCTGGTCCCATCACTTCATGGCAAATAGGGAGAAGGAAGCAGTGACAGATTTTATTGGGCTCCAAACTTACTGTGCATGGTGACTGCAAGCATGAAATTAAATGACACTTGCTCCTTGGAAGAAAAGATGTGACTCGATGAAAGGGAAAAAGGAGAGTGAAAAAGTTGGCTTTAAAGCTCAGCATTCAGAAATTAAGATCATGGCATCCAGTCCCATCACTTCATGGCAAATAGATGTGGAAAGTGGCTGACTATTTTGGGGGCTCCAAAATGACTGCAGATGGTGATTGCAGCCATGAAATTAAAAGACTCCTTGGAAGCAAAGTTATGACCAACCTAGACAGCATATTCGAAAGCAGAGACGTTACTTTGCCAACAAAGGTCCATCTAATCAAGGCTATGGTTTTTCCAGTGGTCATGTATGGATGTGAGAGTTGGACCATAAAGAAGGCTCAGCACTGAAGAATTGATGTTTTCGAACTGTGGTGCTGGAGAAGACTTGAGAGTCCCTTGGACTGGAAGCAGGTCAAGCCAGTCAATCCTAAAGGAAATCAACCCTGAATATTCATTGGAAGGTCTGACACTGAAGCTGAAGCTCCGATACTTTGGCCACCTGATGCCAAGAGCTGACTCATTGGAAAAGACCCTGATGCTGGGAAATACTGAGGGCAAAAAGAGAAGAGGGCAGCAGAGGACGAGAAGGTTAGATAGCGTCACTGAATCAATGAACATGAATATGGGCAAACTCCAGGACATAGTGGAGGATAGGACCCTGGGGGTGTGCAAAGAGTCAGACACCTTAGCAATTGAACAAGAGCCTGTTTCTAAACAGCGTGAGGTGCGTTATAGTGGTCACTATTAAGACAGTTGAATTCTTGGGCTGTTGATGTTTGAGAGATTGAGAAGGAAAACAGAACTTGAGGAAAAATATGAAAAGGGTTGAAAATTATGGTCCTGTTTTTAGGAAATATGTTTGAAAATCTTCATAGAAAGCAATGGCTGCTTCTGGAAACACTGCCTCTTTGCTAATACGAATAATAAATTTGGTTCTTTCCTCTAAAAGCATACCAGTAACAACATTATGGATTACTGATAACACTTAAATGCCATTTATATATTTAATATTAGTGATCGTAATACTGATTTATGATGATGATGATTTATTATGATTCATACCCTCTTCAAGAGTTATGTCCAGAAATTCATGCTCTGGGTTTGAATGTTAGTCTCAATAGGAGCTTCAGCCATACAGTCTATTGCCTAGAAGTTATTCTATAGTACCAATTCTGCATTAGCTAGGCTCTTTAAAAAAAATGGGCTTTAAAAAAATAAATGAAAGAACATTAACTACATAAAGAATAAAAGGGAAGACTGAAAACTAGAGAAGTAGGGCATCCCCAAGGACTCTCAAGTCACAAATTTGTGAACTCTGTAATAAATGGGTCACTGGTATTACCCAGTGACATCTCCAAAGGAGTCAAACTGATTCGAAAAGAGTAATATGGATAGTTAAAAAAAAGTGACAGTGAGGAGCCTTAGCATTCTAACAAGCTGAGATGTAAGACTAAGAATTCTGGGAAACTACATTTTTAAATACTTTGATCACTTGGATGCAGCCAGCGTTGTTAAGATGGTTAAGTTAGATTGCATATTACTATCGTGAATTTTCTGAGGAGCTAGTCATGATCTTTTTTTACCTCTTACAGATTATATATCGATTCAGAAATGTACTTACTGGAGTTGAGTAGGAAGAAGCCAAGCTGTGAGCTTTGTTGAGAAAGCTTGACTGGAAAAACTTTGGCCTACGATTCCCACTGAACTTGTCCCACTCTTTCTATACCTTGAGGCTCACCTTGGGAGGGAAATATTTAACAGAGGAAAGAATTGTGACTGACATCCCCACCATGTTAAAGAAGTTGGTTCCAAGAGAGTCTGGTAAGCCTCCAGACCTGGCCTGCACTCTGACTCAGTTCTGCTTACTATAGGTAGAGGAATGAAAACATGTTCCAGTTGAACCCATCAAACTCTGAACTAGAGCCCCAGAAGGGACTGAATCCAACCTAGTCTTCAAGGTCCTTCTCCCCATATCGGTAGCTGGACAGAGAAGTCAGTCCTCTGGTACTTTTACGCAGAGGTAGAACAATCTCACATATTGGCTGAAATGGCAACCCACTCCAGGGGTCTTGCCTGGAGGATCCCATGGACAGAGGGGCCTGGTGGGCTACAGTCTATGGGGTTGCAAAGAGTCAGACACAACTAAGCAACTAACACCCAAACAAGGACAACAGTGACAACAAACATTTGTTTCTCCTTCAGGTCTGCAGGTCAGCAGATTGCCTCATTCTCGCGTAAGTCTATGGGCCACACGTCTCACTTTTCCACTGAAGGGGCACAGAACTCTGAGGCTTCGCTTCAGACTTGTACACTGATGCTTTTCCACATTCCACTGACCAAGGCAAGTATTATGGTTAAGCCAGACTTCAATGGGAAAGGGAAATACACTCCTCCCAAGGAGATGGTGGGGAGAGGTGTGAAAATCGAGTGAAAGGATCTAATAGACCAGGGATTGGCAAACTTTTTCTGTAAAGGGTCAGTTTAGGCTCTGCAGCCAATATGGTCTCTTGCACCTACTCAAGTGAGTCAGTTGTTATGAAAGCTCCTCAGACAGTAAGTAAACGAATGAGCATGGCTGTGTTCCAGTAACAAAAGGCTGATGTGCTGTATTTTGTCCATGGGTTACAGTTTGCTGACCCTGTAATGATACTTTTGCTCATTTGTTCACGAATGTTCAAACCTGTCCCTGGCTCAAAGCAACTGATTCTCTGATACTAAAGGCTCACATTTAAAACATCATTATTCGTTGAATCCATCCATAGTACCTCAAATGGGATGGCCCTCTATTTCATCTCAATCCCGTATTGAAACATAACTGGCTATTTCTTTGAGGTACTCCTCAGGATACCCTACAATGAATTTTTATCTGAAAACTTGGGAAGGGAGCCCTTTTGGCATATGACGCCTATAAAGAGATTGAAAACAGCAAAAGTGCTACATGCTTCTATTTTTAATCACTGTATAAAATAAACATGAATACTGAATACATTTTTATTACTAGTATGCATTCAATTTCTTAGGTTCCTAACTCCTATATGTTTTGTAATTATGGACTGAAAAATTAATAGCATAATAAGGTAGGTACCCATACACATATTTAATTTTTTCTTTACCTTCTGTTTCATGTAATTGTAAGATTTATCTTAATTTTATTAAATGTGACAATTCAGGATAGCTGAAATAATGCTGCATTGTAATACCTATGTTTTCCACCAGGTGTCACTAATACAGTGAATTTCTTTTGACTCTAAAGACTAATATTCAGCTTTTCTTACTGAAAGTTAACATTGGGACTTCTGGCTACAAAAAGACATCGGGAGAAAAAACACAGCATCTGTCTTTTGCTAGGCATTTTACGTGAACTACTTTATTCAGCTCTCATGCTTTAGTGCACAAGAAGAATTGCAGGGTCAGTGGGCATGTAAATAGCACTATGTTTAAAGTTTAGATGGTCTCCTTTGTCCGTGGTCATGGAAGTTCATTTGACTCCATAGCAAGCACATCGAAAGGAATGTTTCTTCACCAT
>SJYA01011917.1:0-12205 GCA_006410615.1 Neotragus moschatus
GTGAGGCCGGTTTTTCCTTTGTGGTAGTTTGCTATAGCGTAGATGGCGAGGCGACGGTGCTGTTTCTACCGCGTAGACTACCACTGAGTCTTCAACTGCAGCAGGTTTTTCCTTTGTATTAGTTTGCTACTGCGTAGGCGAGGCGGCAGTGCTGTCTCTACCGAGTAGACTACCACGAAATCTTCACGTGAGGCCGGTTTTTCCTTTGTGGTAGTTTGCTAGAGCGTAGATGGCGAGGCGACGGTGCTGTTTCTACCGAGTAGACTACTACGGTGCCCTCACGTGCAGCAGATTTTTCCTTTGTAGTACTTTGCTATAGCGTAGGCGAGGCGGCGGTGCTGTTTCTACCGCGTAGACTACCACGGAGTCTTCAAATGCAGGAGGTTTGCCTTTGTGGTAGTTTGCTGTAGCGTAGGCGAGGCGGCAGTGATGTTTCAACTCGGTAGATCACCACGGAGTCTCCAGAGACAGATGGTTTTCCCAGTGATCTTTCTATGGCGTAGACTACCACAGAGTCTTCAGATGCGGCCGGCTTTCCCTCCGTGGTAACCTGCTAAAGCGTAGGCGAAGTCGCAGTGATCATTTTACCGCGTAAGCTACCACGAAGTCTTCAGGTGCAGCAGATCTTCCCTTTGTGGTAGTTTGCTATAGCGTAGGCGAGCGAGGTGGCGGTGCTGTTCCTACCGAGCAGACTATCACGAAATCTTCACGCGAGGCCGGTTTTTTCTTTGTGGTAGTTTGCTATAGCGTAGATGGCGAGGCGGCGGTGTTGTTTCTACCGCGTAGACTACCGCTGAGTCTTCAAATGCAGCAGGTTAGTCCTTTGTAGTAGTTTGCTAGTGCGTAGGCGAGGTGGCAGTGCTGTTTCTACCGCGTAGACTACCAGTGAGTCTTCAAATGCAGCAGGTTTTTCCGTTGTAGTAGTTGCTATTGCGTAGGCGAGGCGGCGGTGCGGTTTCTACCGAGTAGACTACCACGAAATCTTCACGTGAGGCCGGTTTTTCCTTTGTAGTAGTTTGCTATTGCGTAGGCGAGGCGGCAGTGCTGTTCCTACCGGGTAGACTAGCACTGAGTGTTCAAATGCAGCAGGTTTCTCCTTTGTAGTAGTTTGCTATAGCGTGGATGGCGAGGCGGCGGTGCTGTTTCTACCGAGTAGACTAGCACGAAATCTTCACGTGCAGCACGTTTTAAATAGCGTAGACAGCGAGGCGGTAGTGATGTTTCTACTGCGTAGACCACCACGGAGTGAGTCTTCAAAAGCAGTTGGCTTTCCTGGTGATCTTCATCCCGCGTAGACTACAACGGAGTCTTCCGGTGCAGCAGGCTTTCCCTCTGTCGTAATTTGCTACAGCGTACGCAAGGTGACAATAATTATACTTTTCAGCCTCGCGCTGTATACTGAGACGGCTCCTGCTGCTGCTGCTGCTGGTGCTGCCGGCGTGGACTATCACGGAGGCTCCTAATGCAGCAGCTTTCCCTTCTGTGGTAATTTGCTACGGCGTAGGCGAGGTGACAAAAATGGTACTTTCCAGGTTTTCGCTGTAAAGTGAGGCAGGAGCAGCAGCTGCTGCTGCTGCTGCCCGTGCGGTTTTCTTTTGCTGCCACTGAGCCGACTGTTACTAGACCTGTACACGCTGGGGTGGTTCAGTTGCTGCGGTAACAGGCCGGGTTTCCCGGTATCCTCCTTGTCTTACTGCCACCGCTGATCTACTGCCTTCATAAACTACTCTGTCACTCTTGATGCTTCCTCTGTCGCCTCATATTTCATTCTGCTGCCTCAGTCTACAGCGGAAACCTGAAAAGTACTCTTTTTGTCACCTCGCCTACGCCGTAGCAAATTACCACAGAAGGAGAAGCTGCTGCACCAGGAGACTCCGTGGTAGTCCACGCCGGCAGCAGCACCAGCAGCAGCAGCAGCAGCCATCTCAGTGCATCTTCTTTCGCTCCCCCGGAGCCGAGGGTTACCACACCTGTACACGCTGGAATGGTTCTGTTGCTGCGGTAACAGGCCGCGTTTCCCGGTATCCTCCTTTTCTCACCGTCACCGCTGATCTACTGTCTCCGTAAGCTACTCCGTCACACTTGCTGCTCCCTCTGCTGCCTCATATTTCATTTCTGTCCCCACTGGTGCTCTTGTCACTGCCACTGCCGACAAATCCGCTGTTTCCATGAGCTACTATTGTCACTCTTACTGGCCCCTCTGCCGCCTCGTATTCTACTTTTGCTTCGGCTGCTACTCTGGTCACTGTCACTGCCAGCAGATCAATAGACTCCATGAGCTACTCCTGTTAGCCTTAATGCGCGCACCGCCGCCTCGATCTAATATCTGCCTCGGCTGCGACTCTGGCCACGGTCACTGCCAACAGATCAACTATTTCCGTAAGCTGCTCCTGGTAGTCTTGATGCCCTCTCCGCCGCCTCAATCTGGTTTCTGCCTCGGCTGCTACTCTTGTCACTGTGACTGCCAACGGATCAATTGTCTCCATAAGCTACTCCTGTCAGCCTTAATGCGCGCACCGCCGCCTCAATCTACTTTCTGCCTCGGGCTGCTACTCTTGTCACTGCCACTGCCAACAGATCAACGTCTCCATAAGCTACTCCTGTCAGCCCTAATGCACGCACCGCCGCCTCGATCTACTTTGTGCCTCGGCTGCTACTCTTGTCACTGTGACTGCCAACAGATCAACGTCTCCATAAGCTACTCCTGTCAGCCCTAATGCACGCACCGCCGCCTCGATCTACTTTGTGCCTCGGCTGCTACTCTTGTCACTGTGACTGCCAACAGATCAACGTCTCCATAAGCT
The DNA here is from genome assembly GCA_006410615.1 of Neotragus moschatus. Lineage (NCBI taxonomy): Eukaryota > Metazoa > Chordata > Mammalia > Artiodactyla > Bovidae > Neotragus > Neotragus moschatus. The sequence continues at coordinate 2,805 of SJYA01011917.1, forward strand.
ACTCCTGTCAGCCCTAATGCACGCACCGCCGCCTCGATCTACTTTGTGCCTCGGCTGCTACTCTTGTCACTGTGACTGCCAACAGATCAACGTCTCCATAAGCTACTCCTGTCAGCCCTAATGCACGCACCGCCGCCTCGATCTACTTTGTGCCTCGGCTGCTACTCTTGTCACTGTGACTGCCAACAGATCAACGTCTCNCTGCCAACAGATCAACTGTTTTTTCATAAGCTGCTCCTGGTCGTCTTGATGCCCTCTCCGCCGCCTGAATCTGCTTTCTGCCTCGGCTGCTCCTTGTGTCACTGTCACTGCCAACAGATCAACTGTTTCCATAAGCTGCTCCTGGTGATCTTGATGCCCTCTCCGCCGCCTCAATCTGATTTCTGCCTCGGCTGCTACTCTTGACACTGTCACTGCCAGCAGATCAACTGTCTCCATAAGCTACTCCTGTCACTCCTGCTGTCCTAGCTGCCGCCTCGTATTTGATTTCTGCCTCTGCTGCTACACGTGTCACTGTCACCGCCGACAGTTCTACTGTATCCATAAGCTACGCCCACTCTGGTCATTGTCACTGCTGACAGATCTACAGTCTCCAGAAGCTACTCTTGTGACTCGTACTACCCCTCTCCAGCCTCGTAGTTGACTTTTGCCGTAGCTGCTACTGTCACTGTCACTGCGGCCTCTGGCGGCTCGTATTAATCTCTGCCTCGGCGTCCCTGCTCACCGTCACGTCTGTGCGACCCGACGAGTCACCTTCTACCCCAGCTTTCCGCAAACGCAAAGTTACTGTCTCTCTCGGCTAACTCTTTCACTGTTTCTGCCCCCCTTCAGTTCTGCCTCTGCTTGCGTGCTTAGCGTCGCTCCTCTGCGACTCGCCAGTGCAGATCTGCTGTCTCCATCGGCCACTCCTGTCACTCTTACTGCCACCTATGGCGCCTCATATATATAGATGTATATTTACATTATTTATGTATATGTGTAGCTTCTCTACTATCTCCATCGGCTACTCCTGTCACTGTTACTGCCACCTATGGCGCCTCATATATATAGATATATATATACATTATCTGTGTATACGTGTAGTTTCTCTACTATCTCCAGCGACTACTCCTGTCACTGTTACTGCGACCGCTGGCGCCTCACGTGTACCTGACCCTACCGGACGCTTTCTTCGCCCACTTTTACTGCCACATCCGGCGCCTCACGTGTACCCGGACGCTTTCTTCGCCCACTCACCGCAAGTGCAGATCTACTGTTGGCACCGTTCACTCCTGTAGCTGTCACTTCCCGGGCAGCTTACCGCAAGTGCAGGTGAACTGTATCCGCCGGCTGCTCCTACTACCGTGACTGCCAGAAGAACTTCTTTCTCTACTTGCCGGGAGTGCGCATTTACTTTTTCTCCGCCGGCTCCTGCTGTTGCTGTCACTCCCGGGACTACCTTTTCCGCTAGCTACCGCAAGTGGGGATCTACTGTGTCCGCCGGCTACCGGTACGCCCCTCATTGCCGGGAAAAACACTGCCCTCCCGTACTTACCGCAAGCGGAAATTCACTACTTCCATCGGCTACTCCTGTTGCTTTTCCTGCCGGGACAGTCTCCTCCGCTACCTACCGCAGTTGCAGATCTACTTTGTCGGCCGCCTACTACGGTGACCGCCATTGCCGGGACGCTTGCCTCCCCTACTTACCGCAAGTGCAAAATCACTATCTCTTCTGCTACCTACCGCAAGTGGAGATCTACTGTGTCCGCCGGCGCCAGCTACGACCCTCATTGCCGGGTCACCACCCTCCACTACTTGCAGCAAGCGCAAATTTACTATTTTTTTCGGCTACATCTGTTGCTGTTACTACCAGGACAGCCTCTTCCGCGACCGACCGCAAATGCAGATCTACTTTGTCGGCCGCCTACTCCTGTGACCCCCATTGCCAGGACGCTTTCCTCCCCTACTTACCGCAAGTGCTAAATTACTGTTTCCACCGGCTCCTCCTGTTGCTGTTATTGCCGGGACAAGCTCCTTGTCCCTACCCGACGCTTTCTTCGCCCACTCATCGCAAGTGCAGGTCTACTATTGGCATCGCCTACTCCTGTCGCTGTTACTTCCCGGACAGCTTACCGCAAGCGCAGATCTACTGCCTCCGCCGGCTACTCATACCACCGTTACAGCCGGGACAACTTTTTCCCCTGCTTACCGCGAGTGCAAATCCGCCATCAGCTCCTCCTGTCGCCGCTACTGCCGCCTCTTCTGGCGCCTCCGGATTCACTTTGCCTGCCTCGGCGTCCCTGCTTGCGGTCACTTCTGTGCGATTCGCCTGGACATTTTCATCTGTTTGACGCTGTTCGCACGTGGAAGACGTGTCTGCACGCCCCTTCGTCGTAGGGCAGCCCGCTTCTGCTCCGCATGTTGGCTGTGGCGCCCTTTCACGAGTCGCGGATAAACTTTTAGTTGTGGTGAGAACGTTTGATGTTGACAATGCGCCGAAGCGCGGTGTTCCTGTGTTATTGGTCCTCCTCGGTTTATCCAGCTCGAGCTGCGCGAGTCTCCGTTCAAGACTGGGAATCTCTGCAGCAGCAGTGACGGAAAAGGTGGCCGCAAGGCAAGAATACGCAGAAGCCGCAGCGACAAATACTAGCGAGGCAGCGCGTGACGGAAAAGGCGGCCAGGACAACAAAACGCAGAAGCCGCAACAATGAATGCTAGCGCGGCAGCACGATTGCTAACAGTAAATTCTGCTTGATGTAATGTGTGCGCTGCTCGCTGAGCGAAAAGGGAAGAAGGAGCACACGACTGAATATAGCGAGGCGGCAGTTTGAAGTGCTTGTGGCGTCACGGCCGCCTCTGTGCTTTCACAAAGGCGCTTCATCTTCGCACGAACGGATTTGTCTGCTCAAGTCCGGCCCACGTTTGAAGCAAATTTACGACGGAAAAGCCGATCTACATGAAATCGCTGCCGTATGGTGCACATTCCGCCGCCGGCCTGTAGACAGCTCGCTTTTCCCGCACCCCCCGCCTACGCCCGTGTAAAGCCGCCATTATTGCTGTCGTCATCACCATTTGTTTCCTGGCAGGCACGCACTGTAACACTGGCTTACAACTCGTCTTTCATACGTGATAACATCAGGACAAAGTGGAGACGCCACTGTATGGCTGAAAAACACAACACCAGTGTCTCCTTGACTGGGAGAAGAATGTAGTAAGCCCCCCTCCTATTTGTATATGTGTACATGGACGTTGTGTACGCAGGTAGCCGGGGGCAAGTTTTCCCAGCTGGCTGATCTGGAACTGCAGGCCCGGTCAGCTACCCGCGTCCGTGCACTGGCACATCTCTAGAGCCCCTGCTGAACGTATGAGTGCGCAAGTGTCCGGTCTCGAAAACTCCATTTGCTATCATAGTAGGAGCTTTAGCGAGTACACGGGTCTAGGGGTGTTTCTCCGCTTCTTCCGCGCACGCAATCAATACACGAAACAGCCGGTGGAAATTGTAGAGAGACGCTCTCTTTAAGCATTTGTGAGCCAGCACAAGGTATATCTGTGGTTCACCGACATATGCCAACCTAATAGGCAGCGACCAAGAAGCTTCCGACATTCCAGCTGCGTTGTCGCGCCTAAGCCCATGCTACCTGTGCACTTCCTCCCTTAGGTACGCATAAAGAGAGTAAACTCGAGCGCGAAAGAAGACACCTTTAACAGCAATATGCGTACAAGTACGTGTGAGGGCTGTTTCTCCGAACAGCGTATTGAAAAGTAGGGAGAGCTCGCGTTACCAGTGGACGAGAGGTCAGACAAGGAGTCTTGAACTGCCCGGAGCTTCTTCTCCCACTGCTGGTTGACGCTCTCGTATTCCTGGAGGGCGAGAAGAATTTCTTTTCGCACTTCCTCCCGTATGGAGGGAAGAACGAGCGGCGGTCCCGTCGTTTCCAGTCGGTGCTTCAGCGCTGCGAGACACCAGCGAGCCACAGGCCGTTGCAGCCACCAAATGTCGCTAGTGAGTGGCGCTGGGCAGGCCTTAGATCCTGCTCTGCCCACCGCCGCACAAGCACGTCTACAAGCGGGCAGCCGACACCCATCCACTACGTGCAAGCTGCGTGTTATATGTGCACCCATTGGGAGGGGAGAGGCTCTACGCCAAAATACTAGTTCCGCACGAACAAAGATCTACTGCCGGGACAGCTACTGATTTCAGGGGTGTACACTCAGGGACCAACGAAGGGCAACGCACCTTCGCACTTCCGGAAGGGTGGTGGAAGGGAAACACGGCAACACTTCTTACACACATATATATATATATATATATATATACCTCGATTCGCAGAGCGATTAACGGTGTAGTTATTGCGTTCCGATGTGTATATATATATGTATCTATGTATGCGTGTGCGTGTATATATAGGTCAGCACAGCGGCGAGCTAGAAAAACAGATTCACAGAAAACCGGGGAAGATGTGATAAAGGGATGATGTCTAGTTACCTGCATGCCACAATCGCTGCTTGCGTAGGTGCAAACACCTGCGGAAGAGACGGTCACCAGGAAGCAAGATGCATCATCCCTACACGTGCGCTTGTAGGCGACTGTGGTCCTATCTTCTGCTGAGGGAGTCGCGCTGAAAGCCGTATGTGCCGGCAGGCTCGCCCCTCCTTCATATACTCGTACTATATGCCATTCGCGGGAGTGAACAAAGAACGGTGGTGAGCAAGAAGAGGAGCTTGCGCAGTGCGGGGACGGCTCGCACGCCTGCAGGCTGCTATTCCAGTTCTGCATATGTGTACGTGCTCGAATGCATATATGGAAGCTAGTCAAGCACATACAACATCGTAACGCCGATTGGTCTGAGGCGCGCGAGGCTGGAAACAGGCACAAAACAGTGGGCTCGGCACATCTTTGCCCACCCTGGCGCGCACGTGCCGACACTCGTTGTAGCTTCTGCGAAAGGATGGGGGCATCACATCAATTGCAGTAGGGGCGGATGTACAGATGACACTGCTACATCTAAAAGCAATATCGGCAGTATTCGCGATAGCGGCACCAGAAGCACATCAAGGATATCAGTCGCTAGCGCTGCATCGGACAACTCTGTTCCACTGTCTGCCAGACCACGGATGCTGACTTGATGTACCTAGCAAGTCCTCTGTGAGACCATCGAGCCGGTCAAGTAGGGAGGCGGCGGACGCTGCGTCGGCTTCCTCCAAGCGCTCTCGTGTGCATGCCTCAGGCACGACGGGGCACAGGTTTCCAGCCTTTGGCGGCCACTGCGGCGCTGCCGGCGGGAAGCCGGTAACGTCGAACCAGCCACAGTCCATCCTGCGGAACCAAGAGCCCCTTGTCGAGTAGCGGGCGCCTCACACACGAGTATGCATTGTTCCTATGTATGCGTCGTCAACATGCTGGCTGAACTGCGCCCAGGTGCCGGATGAGCGGCTGTTCCTCGAAATGCACGGGGTACCATCTTCGCTCCATACCCAGACGAAAGGCATGCCTTTCGATTACAGTGAGTCTTCTTGACAGCTTTCTATTCCGCAAGGGCCGTATGCGTGTTCGCCTTCTGCTGTAAAACTTGATTGTCAGAAGGTATCTAGGCAGTGCAAAAGTAGGCACACGCCGTATGCAACTGCACCACATACGCACACCCTTTCTTGTGCACGCGCCCGGTAAGAAATCTGTGAATCGCTTTTCCAACGGCCCTCCACAAATTAGGCAGCCTGCTGTCATGCGGAACCTACTCATGGGCCCGATTCTGCGTGCTGTTCGTCTCCATCCACACGCTCGCAGGGGTGAGCCCATCCGGAATCACAGATGTTGGACTCTGGGCGTATGTGCAAACCGTTGAAGGGGGCCGAGCACGTATACAGACATCCACATATGCATTCACGAGCACTCTCTGTATATAGGTAGCTGCCTTTCGTGTGACATATAGCATACCGTGTTAGACAAAAACACAAAGCTGTACTCGACATTATGCAGGAGAGTTCGCTCACAAAATGGACCTGAGGCGATGAGTCCCAGCTGCATGGAAAAAAGATTGAGCTCACGCGTTCTGTCGAGGTTTCCAGGCGGGGATCCTCGGATACCCATCACCTGCTTTGACCTCTGTACGGGCATGCCACTAAAACCGGTGGTGGCGACGAACACATTTTCCCCCTATAAGCGCTTTGAACCGCTGTCTACAAGCCAAGGAGCTCACGCCCAGCCCTTTAGTTTGTCCTCTAGTGTGCGATGACGACGGTGCTGCGAGCGGCACCGTAAAAGCAACTAAGCACAGCGCAGATCTGTAGCGCGCACGCCATCCGCAGTACAGACATTCCTGTGGCCACGTCTCAACGACGCGGCTGCAGAAGAGAGTGCCAGGTGCGATCGGAGCATCGACTTAGACGGGTACTTCTGTTTTTTTGGTTTACTCACAGAAGGAAGTGGCGAACCAGCGAGCAAAACCCACGGCTAAACTCCCCCAGCCTTGCAGTTTCTGTAGCAGCGCGTCTTTCCGATCATCTGCATTAAGGGCCGATAGCGTGTCACCAGCCTACGAAGGCCCTCTCCAAACATCGATACTGGGCGCGACTTCCTGGGAATTAGCCCAGTCTTACGCAGGGCGTCCGTAAGGCGCCCCTGAGGCGCCCTACACGTCAGCTCTAACCTAAACTAACGACAAAGGCCCGTGGTTTGATGTGCAACGCACTCACATTTGTAGACATTTCCTCGGTCTGCCGGCCTTATTCGTCCTTTGGACGCTAAGCAGGCTTCAGGTGGACCCCTTGAGTCGTTTTTCGCTGGCAGCATCGGAGGATGAATAGAGACGCCCGCACCGTGCAGGCCCGTACCCCGGCGTAAGTAGGTGCGACATGGAACAGCGCCAGGTCTGCAGACATCGTGTCCGGCAAGCAAACTTATAGGGCTCCGCTGAAGATAGACATTTTGGCCGGTAAGAAGCAAGTTTGTAGAGCTACCTACGTAAGATAGGAACGAAGAGTGAAAATCGGTTCTCAAGCACGCTTTCGCTCGAACGTTTTCGTCGAAGAACGCGGTGCACGTACAGCCGCTCCAACCATCTCGGCCAACCGTGAAAGCGTCAGGGGCCCTGAAGAAGGCAGGACACCTGCGACGGGATTTCGCCAACTCGTGCGTCTACCTTGTGAGGGAACTAAACCAGAAATGCTATGCGCGAAGCTAGCAGCACAGGGACTGAGGATACCGCCAGCGACTCTGCGGCGCAGACGTGAGAGAGAGAGTCTCCGGAAAAGTGGACCTCCGGAGACGGCTAGCACCCAGGCGGCAACGGAAAGGATGATGAACGCACACACACCTCAGCCAGCTCGGCATGAATACGTGCCGGGGACGTTTGCAGTCTTCTGCATACTAGGTAGGGGCGAATCCATGCAGGGTGAGAAAGTTTAGAGCTGCGTTCTCATCTCAACCTTCCTCTTTCATGGAACCTGGCATGGCAGCAGTGCAGCGCAAAGGCCCGTCGGGCTCCTGTCACCCGTTCAGCCCTCGCACTGCTGCTGCTGCTGCTTCTGCTGCTGCTGCGGTGCTGAAGTATGCATGTGCCTCAAAGATCCCAGCGCCATCCACGGTGTTTCACGAAGGTGGACGCTAAAGCACGTCGCTGCGTGTCGCTCAGCACGCGGACCCAGGACTGCTGTTTTGCCTTCTGGCTAACCCTCCCGTATCAACAGACAGCGCAGGCCCCTCTGCACAGCGTACGCGTGCACGCTAGGTAGGGCTCATTCTCTCGTACATATACATGCGTNCATCCACGGTGTTTCACGAAGGTGGACGCTAAAGCACGTCGCTGCGTGTCGCTCAGCACGCGGACCCAGGACTGCTGTTTTGCCTTCTGGCTAACCCTCCCGTATCAACAGACAGCGCAGGCCCCTCTGCACAGCGTACGCGTGCACGCTAGGTAGGGCTCATTCTCTCGTACATATACATGCGTATACTATAGTAAGTAAAGGAGGAGGAGGCGGAAGATACATCAGTAGAAGCGCCGCTGAATGTATCTCGCATCTACAGGGCTTCGTGGGCACTTCTGTCACAACTTCGCAGCGTGCGTACGTGGCTGGCAGCGGCCAGCTTGCTCCGTCGTTCACCGCAACGGCGAATTAAGCCGGCCGCCGGTGTCTTCTGGTTTCCAGTGCACCAGGGCAGGGCCGTGAAACAACGCTTACCACTGCGCGCCGACTTCTGAAATGACGGTCGCCATAATTCTTCCTGAACTAGGACGCCGCACCAAAACAGCGGATAGTGAAGGCTGACCTTCCGACGGTGGAGTGACAGACAGGATGCAGTGGCTGACAGCGCAGCGGCCAGATAAAAGGAGTTAGCCCCCTGACCTCGACGCACACGGAAGGCCAATGAAGTAAAAGTAGGCTTCATGGTATCGAGGAGAACTAAAGCAGGATCCTCGTGTAGACCGGTCGAGTAATTCTGAATAGTGATTACTTTTGTTGTGCCCTGATATTCCAAGGGACTTCAGCAGCCTCCTCCGCATTGCGCGCGAGCTGGAAGGAATGGTAAAAAACCATATACTGCGGTCTTCGTAGTGAGTACGGCCACCCTCTCTTTATCTACTCCGCAGACTTTGTCATGCAAGTGCTGTCCTCCTGCGGCGGCGCGCCGCCTGTCCCCATCTGTCGGAGTGACTTACGAGTAAGTCGGTGCTGCTTCTGCTTTTGTGCATCCTGCAGGGATATGCTACTACGAGCACAATCACACTTATTACTACTCATATATGCATAATATGTAATGATAGGGCTTGTAGGAGCAACCAGGAGAGCATTTGGCCCTGTAAGTCCTTCGCATATTGTTCGTGTGCTGCATTGCGTCTTCTTCCTACGGTCTGAGGTGAGCAGGTCAGGAGACCTCCGTACTGACGGACAAAGAACCCTACTTTTGAAGTTTTCCGGTCAGCTATCTCTCAGTGCATGGCTTGTGGAAAGCAAGATGCGTGCTAGGCGTGGTTGATCAGTACCGCACACCGACGTATACATACTTGTTGGTGTACACGAGCGTCTAGATATACTTAGTGTGTACAGCGGCCCGCAGCACTCGAGAGGTCGGCGAGGGAAAAAATCCTTCTCGTCTACACTCCTCCTTGCCAATAAGGTCTGCGGGCGTCTGCAAGATGTCGTGCACGGAGGAGAACGCAGCAGAATAGTTCAAGATAGACGTCCTCTTACGAACGAGAAAGAGTGGATACCTGTCTGCACCTCTCAGTCTTCCTTCTCGGGGCAGCACGTAGCAGTCACCTCAGAAAAGGCCCGGCTCCTGCAAAGAGAGATAGAGCGTGTCATTCTTGCTTGGAGCAGAATCTCGCACTGACTTCGAATTGGACCAGCTCCCGTCGGAAGAGATAGGGTCGACACTTCCTGCGCGCATTCGGCTGTCGCCGTGAGCCTTTAAGCGGAGCTGT